>VNJO01001456.1:0-15259 GCA_008042535.1 Drosophila tani | reverse complement strand
TATTCTCTAGACTTTACTCAGTTCGTGTTTTCAGGAACTCTATTTAATTTAAAATGCAAATCACAAGTTAAATACAGAGAACTTAGTGCTGTTTTATCAGCGCACGCCTTAAAAAACAAAAATTCCCCAAATGAAAAATCCCTCCTGAGCAAAGAGCATAGAATTCTCTGTGTAACGGGGAGCATCCCTAAGATCCTCCCCGTTACACAAAGAATTCTATCTGTATTCGGTCAGCACAAGAAGCAAAGTCCGACTGGGAAAGTCCGACTGGGCTCTTCAGCTTCCACCCCCTCCCCCTCCCCCTTCCTACACCGCAGAATTCACATGGGCAAGGACGCAGTTTCTGCTATTGAATTATGCATATTTCGTTGCAGGTAGCGGAGCTTGAAGTAAGATAGTAGCTGGAGGCTGGTCGCCCAGACAGCAATCTATTCGTTTGACAGGCGACCGGAGTTGAGGAAAGGGCCAAGAATTGAGAGGGGGTTAGCAAATAGAATTATTACCTCGGCAAAGTGTTGATAAATTGTACCTGCTGCAAGTCAATGATTAAGTAATTTAATACGACAATAAAAACAGGTGCTTGTGGCCAGCAGTCTGTATTTACATTTGACATAGCATCATAATTCCTTCTACAGGGTAATAAATATTTATTTTCTAAAATAATTCAAAGTCTTATCACGGTAATAAGAAAAATCTTGAACAATAAAAAACATATGTAAATATGGATATTTAAAACAATAAATTTATATTGAATATAACAAATTATTTACCTAAGAATAAATGAAGAACACATAAACAATTTCCATTTATATAAAAAATAGTTAAAGATTAAATTAAAAGTGTACAAAAAATTTCCTTCGAGCCGGATTTGAACCAGCGACCTATGGATTTCTAATGCACTCTTCCCATCTACAGTCCACCGCTCTACCAACTGAGCTATCGAAGGTCTGCCAAAGTGCTGTCCATTGTCAGATTCGATTCCGAGAGAGAGAGAGAGAGGGAGGGAGCTAAAAACGGAAAGAGAAGAGAGCGCGTCTATTTATACCAGTCGCCTAAGCTCTCACTCTCTTCACACATATTCATGTACTATATCGGTCAAATAAATAGGTGTCTTAAACACCTCTTCATGACAATGTGATTACCTTTTTGACATGATACGAGAGGTGATTATAATTTTTTTGTTTTTAAATGATAAATCTGATTTTTTTCAGGAAAAAAAAAATACAATTTTCCTAAAATTTAATACTTGGCAAAAGCTCTCTGGAGCTAATGTATTTAACAAATGAAAATAAATGCATTAGTTAAACAGCAAATAAATCCTAATAAACCAATTATGAACTAAACTAAAAACTTATAAAAAACAACTAAAACATTTTTAAAAGAATTATAATATATACTAAAATTATAATATAATTTATTATAAACTATTCTAAAAACTTATAAAAAACAAATAATACATTTTTAAAAAATCCTTCGAGCCGGATTTGAACCAGCGACCTATGGATTTCTATTATAATATTCTCAAACTACAGTCCACCGCTCTACCAACTGAGCTATCGAAGGTTTTGGAAATTCCGTGTCAAGTGCAAAGGAGGTGGAGAGTGACATGGAGAGGAGGTAATAAAGAAATATGTATATGTCGTACGTAAAATGTATAAATACAATATTTTTAATATATGAGGTTCAAAAATAAATCAATTTTTACTAGGCAATAAATATTTCGATCATGACTCTAATTGATCTTTGCAAAAAAAGAAAATTGGCGTAAGCATTTGAAGTCATGCAAATAACCCCCAAGTCTCGAAACCGACGGTAAAAGTTTTCCTCTGAAGCTTGATATTGCGATGAATTTGCAGATTTGTTCACTTGGAAGATGGCTTCACAACAACCTTCCAATACCAACGGCAATAGCTTGCAGTATTGCACAAATTTACGACCACTTTGGGGACTGAAACTTTCACCCGAGATAGCCACACCCTCTTAGCAAGGTCCAAGTAATTCAATTAATTAAGTTACGTATACGCAACGCTGTCTGCAGGGGAGGAGAGAACAAGTGCAAACTGAAATCCATTATAGCCATTTTGCAAGCTAGCAATTTACGCCTGCCGAAGCGGTTCGTTAACGGGACCAACAGCAAAAGTGAAACAAACTCAATTTCCGACGCAAGAAAAATGCAACAAAATGGCAATTTTAATTGAAAAATTACAGCAACAAGTTGGGCGCTCCTCCAGCCCCTCAATTATCTTCGGTGCACTAGGCATAGGGGATAATCCTGGAGCTTCAGGGAGATATTACCCTTGACCAGGAGCTCCTCAAGCCGTGCCTGTGTGCTGATGCGATAGCTGCGAAATATTCTGGCCAGCAGCAATTTCATCAGCATCTGGGCATAGCGGTAGCCGATGCACATGCGCAATCCCTTGGTGAATGGGATATGGGCGAAAGCGTGCCTCTGTGGCGCGCCCAATCCGAAATGCGCCTCCGGATTGTAGGTTCGGGCCAGAGGACCCCACACCCGCTCATCGCGTTGCATGTTGTAGATATCGATTCCGATTTGAGTACCTCGAGGGATCAGAAACTCTTCGTTGTCCCGCCGCAGATGAAAATCCTGTTCCGCTGATCGCAGAACCATAGGAACGGGAGCAAACAACCGCATGGCCTCGTTGATCACCATTTCCGTGTAGTCGAGTCGTTGCAGCTGTTCCAGGGAAACGTCGCCAGTGGGCGGCAGCTCCCTGATCAGCTCGTCGTGAAGCTTCTCCTGGTAACACGGGTGCATGGCCAAACAGAGAAGCGTAAAGTATAGAGCTGTCGATGTGGTCTCGAAAGTCTGAGGGTTAGAAAATAAATACACAAATCAACCATACCCGTATATATTATTCAGAATATACAACTGTAATTCTGTCAATTATTTTTGCACTTATCGTACATGTCTCAAAGAACGAGACTTACAAAAAAAGGAGGTACGAGGTACAAACTTACCGCTGCAATAGTCACATTTGCCTCATCTCTTACATCCTGCCAACTCAGCTGCCCGCGCTCGACATGTTCCCGGACCTGTTCGATAAAAATGGCCTTGGACTTGCCCCTCGTCTCAGGCTGCTGCTGTTCCGCGGTGGCATCGGAAGCCACCACCGAGACAATTGGCTCGAGAAGCTGCCGGATCAGGAGATTTGCCGATCATGGGAGAAAACACTGAGCGAACACTTACCTGTTCTATAAATTCAAAAAGTGTGCCTACCACCTTTTTCTGCTGGCCAAATAGCCTTGATCGTCGGTAGATAAGTTCCGGATAGAGCCATGGCGATAGCATCCGTTTTACACACACTTCCGTCAGGCTTTAAAATAATGTTAATCAAAATATTAAATACGTTCAGACAATTCAGACATTTTTTGGTGCCAGAAAGTGTATAAATATTTATGGGAGAAAGTTAAGTATTCTTACAATGCATGAATTATATTGGAAGGTACGAATACAAACATATAATGACATATTTATTAATTATTATTACAAAGGGCCTATCATTTCTATGTTATTGTTTTGTCTATTGTTTCCCCGGTCGTTCCTATTAAAGCTATTTGATAAAAGGAAGACTATCTTCAAAGTTTCATCCATATATACATCACTGTGAACGGCCGTCCACGTCGTGACGATGAGCACAGAGAGTGTGCGCAAGGCGACTACTGTATAGACACGTAGATTTAAAAATCCGATCGTAAAAAACAGTATACCAACGAAAAGGTAGCGTTTTAGGAAAAGGTTGTGTATTCTTGGACTTTAGAAAATCAATTGGTTCAGGAGAAATGGGGGTTAAGTTAAAAGGTTTAGTGGGAAAACAGCTAGATTATTGTTATATTCTTGCAAATGGTATAATGAAGTATATATTCTTGATCATCACTAGCCGAGTCGATATAGTCACGACCGTCTGTCTGTCTGTCGGTTTCTATAGAAAATTTAAAGTAAATGGATAAAATAAATAAATAAGTTTGTGCAGACGATTTCTGAAAATTTGAGTAAGATCGGATAATAAACATGGAAGTTATTAAACAGTGCAGTTTCTGTGTATGCTTCTTCCTCTACTATGTTGAGAGCGCTAATGTTGCTCAACATGCTCCTAGCAACATTTGTCTTTTTTGGGTGTTGCTCGCCATGTTTCTAGCATCATTTGTCAACATTTCCTTTTTTCCATGTTTATTGGAATGTTTCGGGTACCGGGTAGTCGGTCACACTCGAAAGTAGCTTTCCTACTTGTTTTTACTTTTTTAATAAAATATTTGGTATCAGAAAATTGTGTCACTTTTATCTTATCTTGTTAAGATGGATTTTTGTCTGATATGCATATTATGTATGACTGAAAGAGTAGTTTACGTAGAAATCAAAAGAAACTCAATTCGACTGTTGATTCTGTTAAAAAATATATATATTTTATTTAGATTTTTTTTTGTCAGCTATAATGATTAGTCTAAGGTGACACATTCAATTGGAAAAACAATTTTCTCACTCACATTGCAAAACTACCAATTTCTGCTATGTATTATTGCCTGTAATCTAAGAAAACACACTTTCTGTAATATATATATAGATTTTCTTTATTAAAATATATGAAGTCATTTGTTGTGAATTTCGTCTATAATACACTAAAGGTAAAGGGCCAGCCAGCGCAGCATCATTATGTGAGTTAATTTTTGGAAATGCTTGACGCGGATCTTAATTGGATATTAATACGATTTTGTATAATACATACTCGTATATTGAAAACGGCAACTAAATAGAAAATATTCATAAAATATCCATGTATTTTTATAAAAATATTTTGATAATTATTAGATTGTTTCAAACAACAATTATTTTCTACGATTTCAAAAGATAGTCTCTAAGAAAAAAAATTGTATTTACCAAATACAAAATACAATACATCTCTCTCTTGCACTCAATGGAAACACTAAATTGAGGGTAGAAATTGAATGTGTCATCCTAACTACCTGACCTTTATAATACTCAAAAGATGCAACAATTGGTCAAAAATAATTGCAAGTATTTGACCTTAACTCTATTAGGACAAAGCTATTCTTAGATCTGTTTACTCAAAATAATAAAATTTTTTTTAATATTTTTAAAAAGTAAATTAAATCTAGCTATAAGCAAAATAGCCAAATATATTGCATGTTTTTTTACTTACAGTGCTTATATCTTCATTAATAAAGCACTGACCATAATGAGACCATAAAGGTGTGTACATTGCCTTTTGGATCGCACTAATTTGAAATTTGTTGGACTAACGGTTTTCGATATTTTTAGGGGCAACAAAAAATCTGGTATTTCGCGAATATCTCCAAAACGGTTCTTTGAAAATTTTGTTTAATAAGTGTAACGTGTTCAGCGTCTTAAAATTAGGCAGAAAAAGTTTATATATTTTGGCTGTAAACTAGTGTAATTGATGTTTCCCTAGCTTAATTCTATGTTTAAAGTGAGTTTTTTATTTAAAGCAATAGAAATAACCGATTTTTTCGGTCCCTGATTTCTACTGCTCAAACAACTGACTTGGATGTTTTGAAAAGTAAACAGACTGTTTAAATGTAATTTATTTTGTCAATTGTATGTTTTAGAAATGGTTTATTTATCGGTCCAAAAGGCGTGGCAATCCGTAAACATTTGAAATTCCAGTGGACCCAGAAAAATGGTGGACTAAATTCAAGGTAACGCATACCTCGTTTCTCGTTTCTATTTTCCTCAAATAATTCTCTCTGTGTATAACCTATTTAGTTGAGTTTAATTATTTAGGCTAAAGTAATAACATTTAAATAAAGTTCTTTATATTTCAAACGTTATCCTATTGCTTTTATATTCTGAATGTAATGTATTAAAAAGATCATATGTCACATTTTTTTTCTCATATTTTTACTTACCCGTTATAGGCCTTAAAAATGGTGAGAGAACCATCGTGCTGGAAATTCATTTTCTTGCCCATGGTGGTCTCTGCAAATGTAAGGAAATTAATATGTAAAAAATCCACTAACAAGAATCCAACTCACGACAAGCCGCTTCCAGGACGATTTTCTTTAGTATTTGATATATCTCCAGCTTCTTGCCATGCTGCACACCTTCCAGGTCCAACTTGTGCAGCAGAACCTCCGCCTCGTTGTTAAAGATTGGTAGGAAGTTGCTAAGAATCTGACGACCAAAGGCAGGATTAATGAGACGACGATGCTTGTGCCAACGGGGCGAACTAGAAGTGAATAGTCCGTCACCAATGGCCGAACTAATGAATCGATATAAATCGCCCTTATTTGTGCAGTGCGTCGAATTTAAGATCTGCTCCACGGTGTTTGGATCGTTGACATACAGGAAACAATCGGTCCCCATCCAGGAGATAAAAGGGGCCTTGAACTGCCGCGACAAACCGTCCATGTACTGCAAAAAGGCTGCAAAAAATGCAGTCATCAGCTGGTCAAGTGATTTTCCCTCTAACGCTTACTCGCCGGATTCATCATCTGCAATCCCATGCCAATAAATGGCCATCCAACGGGTCCTCTCAACTGCCAGGCGACTCTATAATACCTTCGTCGACTCCACAGGAAGTAAAACCCGAGCACTAACAGCCAGCTGATTAAAATGATGCAGGCCAACATGTCGTTGAACTGGAGAGCCCCAATCCGCCGACCAAATTTTATTTCCTCCGCACGCAACGTTCGAAGGCAGACTGATCGGCTTAAAGCTCCATTGAGTATTACTATTCGTCAATGGATAACAAATACGCGAGCGGCTCTGCCTATTTTCGTAATTTTTTCCTGACAAGTAAAAAAGCTACTGTGTCCTCGACTGTGAGATACCCGATACCCAAGCTCTGTGCATTAAGTTAAAA
Source organism: Drosophila tani (assembly GCA_008042535.1). Taxonomy (NCBI): domain Eukaryota; kingdom Metazoa; phylum Arthropoda; class Insecta; order Diptera; family Drosophilidae; genus Drosophila; species Drosophila tani. The sequence goes on along the minus strand of VNJO01001456.1, from coordinate 8,399 downwards.
GACAGGTACGATCTCAGGCGCCAAAAGTGGCTTTAAGGGCGCACCTTATTAAGACTCTTCCAAAACGTTAGAATAAATTATGTTTATTGTTTAATTCTTCTCAAAACTTCAGAGTACGCCCGCAAAGATTTATTTATTACATATACTTTCACCGAATTCTATACTATTGAAGCGTGTACAGAATAAGAATGTTGTCACCAAATAGTAGCACTTGCTCTTATTGACTCTGAGGTGTGACGTTTCGTAAAAATCAACATGGGTAGTTATCCTGATCAAGAACTTATATACTTTATAAGGTCCGTTGGCAATAAGTTATAATACCCTTGTACGCTACGGGTACAGGGTATATATCTCGGGCTAAAAAAGGGGTTTGTACCTTTGTATGAATACAAACTAGAGACCCCGCTTGTGGATTACGAATTTGCGGCTTTAATATCGCGCTTTCCATGCCCCATCACGTTGCGGGGCGATTCTCGTTTGAGTGCCTCTTATCATGCGAGTCACGTGATCCTTAAAATTATGCCAGTAAATAATAATAAGCACTGAACAGATTTTGAAATACTTTGACCAAAAAATGCCTTAAATGCTACCCGTGCAAGATTTTCAAAAAAATTTGTTTTTTTTTGTTTGGGAAATTCGAAAGATTGTACTTTGAACAATATCCCGTGAAACCGGCAATGTCATATCTTGAATAGTTTTTGAATGGCAGCTTTCTAAAGAGCGCCCGCTCGCATGGGGGGATACGGCATGAGGAAACTTTAAACGTGTTTTTCTCGAAACGATGTTCTCGAAAATTGGTGGCATCATAACTCGACGACAAATTGACCGATTGCTTTCAAATATTAACTAGGTGTTCTTGAATATATTTTCCATACAATGAACTACGATCGTTTTGATTAGATGAAAATTGTCATTTTGGCATTCAAAACAAACCCAACATTTTCCACAAAAAAACAAACTTTTTTTTTCAATACTCTGACATTTTGTCAATTTTTGATATTTATACCCGGTACCTATAGGGTACAAGGGTATTATAAGTTAGTGCCAACCGAGAATGTATGTAACAGGCAGAAGGAGTCATCTCCGACCCCATAAAGTATATATATTCTTGATCAGCACCACCAGCCGAGTCGATTAAGCCATATCCGTATGTTCGTCTGTCCTTGTTGGTAAATAGATCTCAGAGTCTTTAAGAGCTAGAGCCACCAAATTTGGTGACAGCACGCAGAACAAGTTTGTTTTAAAATTTGGCCACGCCCACTTTCGCCTCCAAAAATCATAATAAACTTTATATAAGCTTTTGATTTTCGGCTTGAAGTAAATAAATAAACAAAATAAATAGGCACTCGCAAAAGTTTTCTGAAAATTTTAATAAAATCGGATGATAAACATGGAAGTTATTAACTATAAAGTTTCTCTGTTCTTCTTCTGTGCCAATGGATGTTGCTCAACATATTCCTAGCATCATTTGTCTTTTTTGGGTTTTGCTCAAAATTTCCTAGCAACATTTGCCTTTATTAGCCAACATTTTCATTTTTTCATGTTCATGGGCTATTTAATTTCACACTATGCTTTGTATACCGGGTATCTCACACTCGACTGTAGCTATCCCACATGTTTTTAAATATCGTAAGTCATTGTATAGGAAATATTATCTACTTTTATAATCTTTTTGAATTTCTTCGATTCAGTTACTGGTTCGACCGGAATCGTGTCAGCAGTTGGGGTTTTTTTGGCACCTCCGTAAACTGATTATAATACCGCTATTTTTCAATATGTTTGTGAAAAAAAATCTTGAAATATAGCCAAAGATTTACCCTATTATGCAAAAAAAGTTTAAAACATTCTATGAAGAACTTTATTTTTAAAAATTTCCGAAAATGTATTATTTTTTCATGTGTTACACTGATATAGCCCCTTAATTCAAATACTGTAAAATTAAATAAACTGGTTTAAAACAAGTATAAAAGCCCCAATCAAGTTTGCTCGGCTATGAGACACCAGGTACCCATAGCATAGTCCTGACAGTTCCATGACTGAAAAAGATAACCAGATAAATTTTTCAGAAAGAATCTCAGTAGAAAACTTTCCTGAAATTTAATTGAACGCAAAAGGATAACAGAGCTCAGTTAGGGATCGAATTATGCTATGAAGCACCGGCTTGTTCTGTTAAACGCAAGCACACATCGAAATGCCTTTTCTTCTTCTTTAGTTGGCTCACTAAAATCAGCTCTTCTTACCAAGCCGGAACATTTTACATGGTTTCTAGGTCTTCGCCAAAGTTAGCACAGGGGACCTTACCCGATCTATAAATTTTAACAGTGAGCGAACCGGCCCAAAACGAATATGAAAGAAAACTAGAAAGAGAGCTAGCTTCGGTAAACCGAAGTTGGTATACCCTTGCAGTCTGCAATTGGATCATTGAAAATCGAACCATTTTAGTAATGTTGAAAAAACATAGAATTTTGTAAATTTTACATTTTACATGTAGAATTTTACATTTTCATATAAATGGACCGAACGCTTCTATGGCAGCTGTATGATATAGTGATCCGATCTTAATGAAATTAAAACCGTAATTCTAAAATCATAAAAAACTGCTATATCTAAAAATTTATAGAAATACGTTTAAAAACAGAGAAGCTAAATTTTTTTTTACATTAATTTCGCCATCATTCCTCTGGCAGCTATAGGATATAGTAGTCCGATTTCGGTCGTTCCGACATATATACTGCGTGCTAAAGAAATAAGACTATGCTGAAAATTTCACCTCGATAGCTCAAAAACTGAGAGACTAGTTCGCGTAGAAACCGACAGACGGACAGACAGACAGACAGACGGACAGACAGACAGACGGACATGGCTAGATCGACTCGACTGGTGATGCTGATCAAGAATATATATACTTTATGGGGTCGGAGATGCCTCCTTCACTGCGTTGCAAACATCTGGCCAAAATTATAATACCCTCTGCAAGGGTATAATAAATAGAAAATCTACAGTCGAGTGTGGCCTACAGTGAGATACACGGTATTTAATAGCACATTAACATGAATTAAAAATGTTGACAAATGAAGACAGATGTTGCTAGAAACATGTTGAGCAATACCCAAAACAGACGAATGTTCCTAGGGATATGTTGAATAGCACGCATTGGTGATGTGACATCACATACCCAATAGTAATACCATAGAGCAGCCCCACTTTGCAGTCAGGGAATGCTCTTGGATTTAGTAATTGATTACGTATTGTATCAACGGAAACGTCTGTTGAGTTGACGTATCGCTGGCCATGTGTGCCAATGCCCAATCATAAGCCCATTTACACTGCTATTACGCATTAATTGAGTTTTTAAATTATAATTTTTATTCGCTATTAATATTTTTACAAATTTTGTTTTTATGTGGTGTTTTGCTTTTTACTGTTTTTCAACAATACTTAGTTATTTATTTAGCTGTTTATTTACCATGAAGTGTGAATAATTTCTTTGTGGTGTTTTGTGGTTATCCTTGTCTTATATTAATTTTTGTCGAGATAGAGACACAAGCCGAGTTAGTTATTCAAATAGACTAATTAGTTAGTAAAACATAGTGCTCTACGTGTTAAGTGAGCGTCTGTCTCCGTATTCTGCAATGGGTTCTTTATATATTAGGACCTGGGCATCCCGTTCATGGGATTACCGTCAAAAGTTTAGAAACGTGTTGCACTCTCTTATGTGTAAGCTAGGTTTAAAAGTTTGCAAATGTTAATATTGTTGTGGACGTTGCGTTTCCAGTTTTGTCATTGGTAAGCTTTAGTTAAGAATTTAAGGTTGTGGCTTATATATGCCGTTTTAATAACTTTAAAGGCCTTTGGATCAATGGAAGTCGATCTTTGGGGTGGTTGGTGTTCGATTTCTTCGAGGATTGAGGATTGATTTGGGGACTCATAGACATAAGTACTTTACTATACTTGACTTGCAATTAGCTCATAGAATAGTATATATATATTTGCCAGTCATATATCCTTAGTATATCTACAATACGTATGTATGTATATACACAATCCATATGCCTAGCTGTGTTCTCTTACTTTACAAATAAGTTATAGACCCTTTTTTATTGTCAAACATATTGACGACTCGCGATTGCATTATTCCTGGCATTACACTTGACTTCTATAATATGGTTAAGTCTAAGATTAGTTATATCAAAAGAGATTTGCCCAATTACATGGGAAATCAATTTTAACCATACCAACTTGTTATTGGGGGATTATATTCCACAGACTGCAACTTTAGAAACTATGGTATTAGAGACGTAGACCCTCACAAGTGTGCTTAGTGGTTTCTATTCATCCGAATTCAGTTTGTTAAATGGAATGTTAGGGCCACTATATCCTCTTCTTAGCACGTACACAAGCATTTATTTTATATAAATATTCTCACAGTTCTATACACATCGGGAGGGGATGTACAGGACTCGACCAGATTGGGGGACTCGACCCTTTCTCTGGGATTAGTAAAAATATATATACTTATATGTGTATGTGTATATTTTTCTGCTCTAAGTGCAGCATGCTGTAGGATTCGATTTTGCTAAACAAACTTTGAAAAAATAAATTAAAAAGGCTGCTGGCTCTTGTTGCTTTGCTTACTCTATATGCATCCCGTGCAGTATATATATATATATATATTATGCATGTATATATGTATACAAAATAAACTTTGCTTTCACATGACGCTTGCGTAAAAATGTTAATCAAAAAACATTGGCATGGTCTTGCTTTCATTTCTTTGTTGGGTTTTTGTTAGATTAAAATGTTTTTTTTTTGAGACGGGAACAAAGACGGTGCAAGTGTTAGGTTTTTTTTTTTTTGTAGGGAGTGGCTGTACGGCAATACGAAGCTTGGGGTGTAAAAGCTAGACTAGGATTATAAATGGCTGATGCTTTTTGATTAAGTTGTAGTTCTCTATCATTTCGGTTTATACTTAGGCACAATACATTTATTTTTTTTATTTTTCAGTTTTCACATGCTTTTTTTATTGTATGGTAGCTGTAACTTTTTGCTAAATATTTTTTTCTCCGCTTAAGACTAATTACTACGCATAAAAACGTGTGTACATGTGTGTGTGGTGTGAGTGTGTGTCGGTGTTGTGGCTAATTAGTTATATACTTATTATGGGATTAGTTTGCATTTCGCCTGCAATAATTTCTACTACAATTTAAACATCTCAGCCCCGCTAGGCAATTATTTAAAGCTTTTCACAATCATTTTCATATGCAAATTAAAAACTCTAACAGGATTACAAAAATCTCTTTGATAAATAATGTATAATTCACTTGTTTTCTGTCGAACTATTTCCCATTTCAGTTGGTTTGTATTGGTAGTTAACCTTGAACTGTTTCTTTGTCTAAAATATTGCTTAAGTTTCGCCTGTGGTTGCTGTATTTTACTCAAAATGCATCACCAATTGGTCGGGAATCATTAATAAAGTTTACAAAATGCTGGCAGCGGTGCAGTTATTGGCCAAAACCGTTGACTATACTCCACCGCGTGGCTGTCTTATATAAACAAATACAATTGGAAATTTATTCTTAACACAAATTAAGCGCACAAAGCAGCGCATACAAAAATAATTGAATTACAATAGGATTTTTTGGGGGATTTACCTTTACACACATTTCGCGTTCTATCGGCTTACACACTTTTCGCTTAGTTTTTTAGTATTTCTGTTTAACAAAATACATTCTACGTTTTCTACGAAATGCTACAAAGTAGACAACAATTTAAATTTTCTCTTCTCTAAATGTTCTCCCCTCGACTTAGTTGGCTTTTTATACTTTTACTGATTCTTTGTTAATTTATGACTTGCTCCATTATGTCGCAAAGTGATTAACTCTCCGCCTGTTGGTTCGCCGTAAACTGTGTGATCCCGTCCTTCTCCATGGATTCTAGGATATCGGCCACATAGACGGCCACGTCGGTATGGCTCGTCTCTCCGCGCCGGATGAAGGGCATCTCCAGCAGCCGGCTGTACTTCGGTCGATCGCTTTCCTTTTTAATCAGGCTGCAGAGGGGGTATGGCACAATTATATGGACATATTTATGATGCATGCTTATTTTAATGCTTACCAAGTGTTTACAAAGTCGACAAACTCTTTGGAGAACTCCATTCCATTGTAGGAGGTCAAAAGTCGCGGCGGTTCTCCTTGAACAACCTGTCATAAATGCAAAGTCAGTAGGTAAATGTGTGCTACTTAATTTTTTAAATTACTATCCAGTTATAGATATCAAACAGAGTAAAAGCGATATATTATCTCTAAGTAAATGAGCAAAATACTCAGTTAGTAGAGCTGTAAAAACATCGATAGAGCTCTCACTCGATATTTTCGATAGTGATAGTTCAAACCATCGATAATATCGATACTATCGACAAAATAAAATGGGTTCAAAAAAATTTACTTTGCTTAAAAAAACTATTTTAAATGGCATAATTTATAAAAGATTTTATGTATTTAACAAAAAAACAAAATAGTTCCATCACATTACTGTCTATATAGAATTTAAATATAAATAGTTTTTGATATTAATGATTAAAAATTAATTTGAAAAGTTTCGAAATATTAGAATCTATGATTATATTTATTGGCAAACTCTTGTAAATTTTATAAGAATTCACTTAGCAGCAAGCTAACGCGATGTATCGATGGTAAAAAGAAACAATCGATGGTGACCCGGAGCACAGCATCATCGATAATATCGATAGTATCGTCAATAGTTTTACAGCTCTATCAGTTAGCGCTTTACAGCTCTGTATTTATCTACATAAAAGGGACAAATAAATGGTTATATAAGATTAAGCCAAGAAATACGCTTCCAAAGATAAATCCTGATTTTTATTAACTTGCAAAACTTATGCACTGTATTAACTTCAATAATTTGTTATCTTAAGTAAACAAACATCAGCGTATTTTCATTTGAGTCGTCATAGACTTTAAACTATTCTGTAAAAGCTATTATGAGTGCCAGTGAAATTTATGTGGGCTTAAATTTGAATTGTTTGCTAATATGTATAATTAATTCAAAAGCTGTAGTCCTTACCTGACATAACTGCTCGAATACTGAGTCCCATTTACGATACGGGAAAGTGCCTGTCGCCACCTCCATCAAAGTGATGCCCAAGGACCAAACATCGCTGCGCACATCGTAGCCCTTGGCCCGCTCTGGATCAATGCGTTCAGGCTGCAGAAAGTTCATTCAATAATAAAACAAATACAAATAGGTTTCAGGAGTTTCAGGAGTATTACCGCCATGTAGGGCCGACAGCCCGCATCCTTGGTTTTAGCAATCGAGTCAACCAGCTGACCCGAAATGCCGAAATCACACAGCTTTATGTCTCCACGACGGTGCAACAGGATATTGCTTGGCTTCACATCCCGATGAATGATCTTTAGCTCCTCTTTTAGATAATTGAGGGCATTCACCGTTGCCACCGTGATCTTGGCCAGAATGGACTCGGGTATGTGACGCTGCTGCTTCTCGTATATGTACTTGTAGAACTTGTCCAGCGATGTGTCCATCAGCTCCATGCAGATCCAACAGTCGCCCTCCTTGAAGAGCGCCCCATAGAACTGAACTATGTAGATGCACTCGTTGGACTTCATGACCACCTCAAGATCCATGAGCAGCTGCTTCTGCTCCTTCTCGTCGACAGTGGAACGAATTCGCTTGACCGCCATCACCTTGTCAAGCTTCTTGAATATCATCTTATTGACCGCGCCGAAGGCTCCCCGTCCAATTTCGCCCTCGTCCTCGAGATCATCCGATGTAAAAGTATGCGTGTTGGCAGGGCCCTCGCCAAACTGTAGCTTGCCACAGGCCTGCTGGCGTATCCGCTCGCGATGCCGGTCGGCAGCCGAGCTGTTATTGGTGGTGCTGCTGCTGCTCGAAGCGAGCGGAACTGCAGACACCGGCGGCGGCGGCTGCAACGGTTGCTGGGCGCCAAAGCAGCGAGTCATGTTGTTGTGCTGCGATGAGGAACTTGAGCCCGAGGATGTGGAGCCCGACGAGGTCGACGAGGTGGACGAGGGTGGATGGCGGATGCTGAGGTTGTTCAGGCTGAGCTGATCCGGGGGATCGCGGGAGCGGCTGGGTCCGGCTGAAGAAGTGAACAAGATACCGGGATTGATTGTGGCTTATCACTGCGCTGCACTACCTATGCGTCACTATTTATTGCGGGCTCGGCAGCGGCGAGTGTGTGTACCTCCTGCCTGCCTGCATATGTGTGTGGGCTGCGGCTTTGGAAAGCAAAAGTTTCGATATACTCACTTGCGAACAAATTTTTCGGTCGCTCGGCCATTGTGTGCGGTGCGGGGTCACTGCCTGGAAGTATCGATGTCGCTATAGCTTTGTGTGGA
>VNJO01001455.1:0-171650 GCA_008042535.1 Drosophila tani | reverse complement strand
TTTTAACCCAAAAATGTGGGCTCTTAAAAGCCTCTTATAGCCAAAAAGGGAGTGATAGCCTAAAGCCGTGTATTTTCTGATTCGTCATTAAAATTTAGATTTAGAACCAAAATATTAAAAAACATCAGAAAAAAAAATTTGGTCGATTTTTCAAAGTTTTATAAGGGGTTACATCATTAAAATTGTCAAAAATGGGCAAAAAATTAATTTGTTTAAATTTTTAAACTAAGTAAGCAGAGTTATTACCCTAATCAAAACTAATATAAAAACGCTTTCCGAATTAAATTTGAGACAGTTTTGACTTAGTTATGATTATTTTTGACTTATATTTTTCCAAAAAACAATTATTGAAAGATCCCCAGTGATTCGCTGCAACTTGTATGTATTTCCGTCTTCCGTCGTTCCCAGAGGCTTTCCCCCAAATAAGCCAGCAAAGAGAATGGTAATTTGGGCACCAGCTATAGGTACTTGGGGGATAATAGTGTTCCTTCCAAAAGCAAACAAGATCTCACAGTTTTAGTTATCTAAAATAAATACTTAGATTTTCCTTAGGAATCTCATATTTTTGTATTTATTTATTTATTTGTATTTATTAAATACACTTATTTATTTAGGTCTGCAGTGTATTTTTACTATTTTTCGTAGTCTAGCCAAAAAGTATAAAAAAATTGCCTATTTTTGGGGGTTTTTTAAAATAAAACGGTGCATCTTTTAGGCTAAATTGAGAAGTTAAACGCGGCAATGGACAAAAATTGCATACTTTTGGGGCTTGCGTTCAGTGCTACCCGAATTTTACAGTTTGACATCCACTGTACCAAGGGCGGTGGAATTTTTACAGGTAGATAGGCACTGCACCACAACTCCAGTGGGATGAGGTTTCTGTCCCCACTAATGGTTAGTCTCATAGCCAAAAGATGGCACTTTGCATACCTTATAACAAGCCTAAAAGTATGCTACATTTTTTATTTAAAAATTGCATACTTTCGGGGTTTTTAGTATTAAAAAACGTAGCATACTTTTAGGCTTGTTATAAGGTCGGAAAAGTGAAAATTTCTGGCTATGAGACTACAATGAACTACAAGAGATATTTGCACTTTTCATACCTTATAACAAGCCTAAAAGTATGCTACACTTTTTTATACTAAAAAGCCCGAAAGTATGCTATGCAATTTTGTTTCCTAAAAAATGTAGCATACTTTTAGGCTGGTTATAAGGTATGAAAAGTGCATACTTCTGGCTATGAGACTACCATTAGTGGGGACAGAATCTTTGTAAAAAAAGCCAAAAATCAATGTTAAATCATTGATGAAATAAGCTAATCATTGTTAAATCTTTGGTAAAACTTGGCAAGAATCATTTTTAACTAATTGTTGATTCATTTCAGTAACTCAAGTATCTATTCTATTCCCTGGAAATATTAGCGCATTTACTTTGACATCCTCTGGATGTACAGGATACACTGAGCTCCACACACACACAGACTGCCTCTATAGCCAGGTAACTAGTAACTGGTATTTTTCGGTAGCCACTCCGAGAAAATCGTTTCGAATTTATGTCACCTGGTCAGCTAGGTGTCGCTGTCTCTATCTCTGTCTGGGTCCTGCTATCCTACTCTCTCTCTCTCTCGCTTTCCTCTGTCCCTTTGAGGCGGCGCACCTTTGTGCTGTGGTGGCTGGCGGCGCTGCAGGGCGGTGCTGAAAAGTATGCTACGCTCTGCGCACATGGCACATAATTGAGTGACAACGTGGTCTGAAACATTTGCCATGCGGATGCGGACACCGTGAAGAGCTGCTCCTGGCCACGTCCTCGGCAAAGGGGTGAAATGAGGGGTGCGATTGGGGTCTGGGTTCTGGGGTCTGGGGTCTGGGGTCTGGGGTTTCGAGCTGCCAGCACAGCTGATGCAGGGCATTTGAATTTGTAATGAGATTACACACAGAGAGCAGGGAGATGGGATGGCACACCTGCCGGCCAAATGAAATGTGTCCTCTCTGTCCCTTTCCCTTTTCCTTTCTCTTGCTCTAGCTCTTTCTCTCTGTCTCTGTCTCTTTGCGGGAGCAACTGTTAATTGTGGCCATAATTAAGGTGACCCCGAACCGGTCGGCCATACGCAAAACGTGACGAGCTCATTAATTTTATATGCTTTATTTGCCCTCAACTGTCGTCCTGCCATCTCGCTCTCCCACTATTTTCCCGCTATTTGTACACAAAAAAATAGATAAAAACTGTTTAGTTTAGATTTAAATTTAGAAGTTAGTTTTTTTTAATATTCATACATTTTTTTACAGGACTTATTAGAACCTTTATTTTATTATGATATTAATTCAAATTTAAATCTCAGCCCACATTTATCACAGTGTAAATCCACCTGCAGCTGTTGGGGCCCTATCTTTATATCCATCTCCATCCGCATCTCTGGCCAAATTCAGTTTGCTTTTTCTCCATCTTTTTGTGTTGATTTAAGCCCAGAGTTGCAGGGATCCAGAGGATGCAGAGATGCTCAGTGGATGATGACGAGGATGATGATGATGGTGATGACGGTGATGGCGATGACTCCAGGACGTTGTTAGCGCTGTTGCTGCCACTTGGCTGCTTTATGTCATTGCTGGTTAAGCGATGCGTCTAATTTGCAGCTGCTGCCAAGCTGGACCGCCATAGCTTCTTCTCCATCCACCTCCACCTCGGGACAAGTGAAAATTTGCATTTTGTGACGGCGCGGAGAGCTAAGCTAGAAAAGAAGGCCAGGAGCAGGACTAGAAAAATAATAAGTACACAAGCCGTGACTGGAAATACTCTAAGGAATAAATATAATACTAAATTAATAATAATAATGAATATTTTCTTGTACAATAAATAAGGAATTTGATGTTATTTAATAATAAATAATAAAGATATTTATTTCAATAAAAAGAATACTTTTCCTTTGAGGATCTTGGCACAGGTTTACTTAAAAATCGAGCTGCACTTTGCTGAGAGTATGACAACACACGCACACACACCTCCAGGGCTGTGGGTAAAAAATTGTTTGCATTTACTTTGGCTGTCGCTGGTCCTGTTGCTGGTCCTGGTCCTGGCTCCTGCCTCCTTCTGTGCAAGCGTAAATGGAAGCGCACTGCCACCTGGATGAAGGGGCTCCTTCTTCCTCGCCAAAATCCACCCCAGCTAACCGCGTTGCTCGTTAATTTTGCAGCATTTCCGCTAGCAATTTTCAGGCAACTCCCCGTCCTGCCCCTGTTGTTGTTGTCGCCTGCAACCGGAAATGCAGGAAACGGATATTACACGCTCCAGAAAACAGAAAACAGAAAACAGAAAACAGGGGGCGTGAAGCTACTGGCACTGGCACTGGCTTTGGCACTGGCACTGGAATAATATGAAAGAGATATGACTTTTGATGACAACGTCTGCCGCCGCCTGGCTCCAGCTGCAATTTGATGCATTTTCCGTGTTTAGTCCTTAGCGTCCTGCACCTTTCCAGCTTGCCTTATCCCCCAGCCATTGCCTTTGCCTTTCCCTTTGCAACTGGAAACGCAATTGGAGCGTGCAAAAAGGAGCCAAGGAGGGGAACGCCGCGAACGAGGCGCTTTAATTGCTTAGCCCATGGAATCCTCCCATTATTCTCTTCTTTTTACTTTGTTTTTAGTTTTTTTCCGTGCTCCTGCATCTGCAGCGGCGTGGGATTTCCATTTTTGCCTGTTCAATTGTTGGGAAAATGAAATTATTGCAAGCCAGCAGAAAAGCAGCGCCAACTGGCATTCCACCTCCTCGTTTTTCTTTCAGCCAAAATCAGGTCACAGCTGAAAGAGGATTTGGCCAAGATGAATTGATTTTGGTGCCACGTCCTCCCCCACCCAAAAAAATACAAGTCAGGGTTTTTTTTGTAAGATTTCATTGTTTTTGTTTGGTTTTATTTTGTATTTGTTACTCTTTTGTTTTTGTTTTGCATTTTTGTTTTTCTTTATTGAACATAATAATTTGTTGTTGTTTGTTAAGTTTGTTTTGCTTTGTTGTTACTTTTAATGCTCGCTCACTTTCGCTTGTTAAGTTTTTAGCTTAAATTTAATTTCAAAATGTCGTCCTTAACTTTCATGCAATTTTAATTATATTTTTTAGGGGGTTGTGTGTGTTGGTTGTGTGTGTGTAAACTTATTCTGTTAGAATTGTAGCGTATTTTAAATTTAATTTTAATATGCATAAATTGTTTTTGCCCTTTCGACCCCGAGCTAGCTAACCTCGCTTGCCTTCTGCTATCCTTTATCCTTTATCCATTTGATCCTTTACCGATTCCCGCCTTTTATTTATTATTATTTAATGTGTTAAATTTTCGCTTGCCTTTATCAACTTTATGCACGCATTTTCGCAATACAAAAAAAAAAAAACAAATATCTCGTATATATATATATTGTGTTTTTGTTTAGCAATATTAATGAACATTTATCTCGTAGCTTTATCTCTTTATGATATTTTGCATTTTTTGTATTTTGTGTGTTTGCATTTCGTAATTTGTTGCTTTTCGCTTTGCTCTTTGCTTTTTGCTTTCTGCTTTTCGCTTGCTTTGTTGCTGTTAGAATAGATTAAATTGTTGTCTTTAATGCTCGCACAGATTTTGGCTCTCGTTTTGTTTGTTTTGTTAGTCGGCTATTTAACAATGTTGACAAAATATATATACAATATGTATATCTATATATATATTTCGATTAGATATTCCCTTTGTCAGTGTCCAGTGTCTGTGTGTCTGTGTGTCTGAGTGTGTAGTGTGTGGTGTGTGAGTGTGCTTTAGCTTTAACTTTGCATCTAAGTTTCGTCGGCGATTTCTGCTTTTATTCACTAGTTTTTTTGTTTTTCGTTTTTATTCCTTTAAAATGCCTTCTTCCGCTTGTGTAAATAATTATATGAAATAATTCTTGCCTGTGCATGAGTAAATTCTTAAATATTTTCCATCTTCTATCATATTTTCCGCTTTAATTTACCTTCTTGAAGTTTACGTTTTTCGTTTTTGTTTTTTTTTTTTTGTATAAATTTAAAATTGTCAGCCATTTGTTGTTGTTGTTTGTTTTGTTAATAAAAACGTTATGTAATTTATTTATATTTATATTTATGTTATGTTTAATACGTTACGACTCTACCTCATATTCATATACGCATAATTTCCATTAGCTTCGATTGATTTTCCTCTCTGCTAAGTTCTATAAAAAGTGCGTAATTAAAAATTGTTGGCGCCCGCAATGTTTATTATAATAATCAATTATTCTCTTGTCTGTTAATAGCTAAACTTTATCGCATCGAATCAGATACGTGTGTTGTACAAAAAAAAAAAGAGAGAGTGTTGTAGTTGCTGCTGCTTTTCCTTTTTAAATTTGATTTGATTTGGATTACTTTTCCGCTGTTACTATTACCTATTTTAGACTCCATGAATCTGGCTTTAAAAATACTTTACTTTTAGGATAGTTCTCCTCGTAGATTTTATGTACAACATTTAAATTACTAATAGTTGTAATTTATTTCGTTTGTATTTAATTAACTCGTAGACGCCATAAACATAATAAAAAAAAAGAGAAAAGCTTGGATTATTATTAGGTATTTATTATATGCTGTTTCCCTTCCTTGTTTTTGGCTGCTAAAAATCGAAAAGTCGAAAAATCGGGGGACTAAAGCGAGTTAGCATCGAAAAATCAAGCACACTCACACCACAGACAGCCACAACACACACACACTCTTCACAGACACACACGGAAAAAAATAAAATACAAATCGGACTATAGACACAACATATATATATATATATATATCTATATGATATCTATGCAGGTTCCAAACATGTTTGGGGGGAGGGCTTTCCGCTGGACTTTAACTTTGAATTTGAATTTTCTTCGCACTCTTACAACCGAATGTTTTTGTCTCGTAGTAAACTCTATATACTTGAAGTATTGGTAATAGTAATTGCTTTAGCTCTCGTCGCTATATACAAATCTAATCGGATGGATTGCTGTTGCTCTCGAGACTAACCAAGGAGAAGTCTTCCAGACAACCAGAGAAGGAATTTAGACTAAGCTCAATATCTATAAAAAAAAACTAAGAACTGGACGCTTTTATTTCTCTCTCTTATCAAGGGAATAGGGGGGGCTAATTTTGGACGCAATCGAACAATTTTCTCACTTCACTAACACAGAAAAAAAAGCACACGAAACAAGTGAACTGGATGCTTAAAAACAAAAATAAAAACACACACCGAAAAAATATATAGAACACATGAGTGTGTGCTCCATATAAGCATATATTTTTTTAAAAATCAATTGTTTTATTTTTCTTTTCGCTTTGCTCTCGCTTTTGTTTGTTATCGCTTGTTCGTTTATGTTTTTGCTCGCGTTTGAAATTAGCGGGGCGGTGCAGCATGGCGTATGCGTGATATTTGCGGAACGAGAACGAGAAACGAAATCGCTGCCTTTTCGGTTGGATAAGTTTTGCATATTCCGCATCCGTTGCGACGCGCAAATATATATGCCATACATAATATATAATATATATATATTCATATTTATTTATTTATGTTTAGTTATTTGTTATTTTGCGGCTCTAAGCGGTGTGTTGGTGATAATTTAGTTGTTTTAGTTTTAGATTTTAGTTAGGTTGAGTCTCGGTTTTTAGCTACAAATACATATGCGTGTTCTGTGTGTATTAAAATACCCCGTATCGCCTTCACTTTCGTTTGCCATTCCGTTTGCCGCTTCCGCTTCCGGTTTCCTCTCTCTCATTTCTTCTGTCAGCTTTATTGCCTTGGCATTGTCTTTGCTTTGTTGTGTGTGGTGTGCGGTGTGTGTGGTGTGTTTTTGTCACAAAGAACTAACGCTATATAATTAAAAATTGGCTTCTGCTTTTCTACTCTCATTATTTTAGTGTTTTTTGTTTTCTGGTTTTTTGGCCGCTTTAGTTTCATTATTTTCATTGTTTTCACTTCGCTTGCGTTGAATGATTTAAGGTTTTAGGTTTTATTTTTGAGAACTTTTGCTACGTTGGTATTATAATGCTTGTGGAATTACTTGCTTTGTTTATTTACTTTACTTTACTTGCTTATTGCGTTTTATAAACACTAACTTCATTTGTCTTATTTCAACTACTTACTTAAGCCGCCGTTTCCACTTTCACTCCTTCATTATCCTTTCTCCGCCATTTTTTCTGGGTTTATATATGCTTTCCTTCCTCTCCCATTTGCCATAACTTAACATACAGTTCGTAATACTAGTAAAAAAAATGTGTTTATATCTTCCCTCCCGTTCCTTTCTGCTCTTCTCTAACTTTTCTTTTTTTTTGCTTTTTTTGTTTGCTTTTTTGCGACTGGCTTTCCAGCCAAAACACACACTAATGCACAATTATTACTAGACAAAAAAAAACATAGGTTCGCTTACTAGCCTAGAGTTGTAAAGGTCTATAGAAAAAAACAGATCCCAACTGATCTTCTGTCATCGCTGTGTTAAGTACATTGTAGTTTGCGATCCGTTTCCGCTTCAATTTTCATTTCCGTTTCCGGTGTCCTTGGCCTCTGTTAACTGGAATGTTGCGACTTAGTAGCGCTGCTGGTACTCGTGGTGCCAGCGATTGAAGTCGATGTGGAACACGATGATCGAGCCCGTCGAGAGACCAGCCAACAGGTATCTGTTTAGAGGTAAAAATGGGTTAAGATTAGCCTGGAACCTAGGAAATATTTGAGATTTTTCTGCCCTTTTATTTGCAATCTATCAGTACCTCCCTTAACTAATAAAGATCGGGGTATAAAGACACGGAACCCCAGGTTTTCCCACCCCAACTATAGAAAGAACATTCCCTGCTCCCTTAATTATTATAAAAAATTCTACAAAAATGCCTTTCACTTACTTCTGATCGTGGGTGAGGGCCAGGGATCGGATGCCCGCATTGCAGGCGGGGAAGGCATAAAGTGGTGCTAGGTTGAAGGTGCGCCACACCTCCACGATGCCGCGATCGCCGGCGGTCATCAGGTATTCGCCATCGCGCGACAGCAGCATGCACTGAAAAAAAAGGGAAAAACACAAGAGAAGATAGAAAAATTAATAATCACACACAGACAATTATGGGATCCGGAAATTGGGAATTTGCATGCTCAAATTCGTACTATTCTTATTTTGAGTACGGATTTTTCAAAAATAATCTAAGAATTTTTAAAAATCCGTACTCAAAATAAAAATAGTACGAATTTGAGTACGCGGATTTTTGTTTTCTTACTTTGAGCAATATTGAGTAAAAATATTCTTGAGTTGAAATGGTTTTATCCCTAAATTGTGTACGTCTGTTCTTTTAAGTTAATTTTTACTTACAAATTCTCTCTAAAATTCCCCGTAAAATTCCTTAAAAATCAACTTAAAACCCACCTGTAGATTGTCGTTGTGCGTCTCGTGGCGCAGCTTCTTGCCATTAATGGTGTAGGCCGCCACATTGCCCTTGTCATAGTTGATGACAATGAAGCCCTCGCGGCTCATGGTGATCAGTTCCGGGGAATGGAACTCCGCGGGCGGGTCCAAAGACCTCAGCAGGTCGCCAAAGGTGGTGTGGATCAAGACAGGTCCATCTGGAAGGGGAAAATAAAGAGGGATAGAACCCTAGTAAGCTGGCACAGCTCCTCTACCCGATGCCCCTACTCACTTGATGATCCCGAAACGACCAGTCCCAGCTCGGCACTGATCACCACCGAGGTCACTGCCTGTTCGTGACCCGTCAAGGTGGCCCTTGGCGTGGGCACATCGCCCTCGCCTACAATGCTCTGGGTGCGGGCATTCCAGTGCCACAGCAGCACAGTGCAGTCTGCGGAGCCGGAGGCAATGTAGCAGTCCGAGGTGATGTTGCACTCGGACCGGGCCATGCAGGTGACCACGCCAAAGTGTCCGAACACGATCTGAACGATTTTGGCTAAGAAAATATAAGGAAAAAGGAGATTTTTGAATTAAGTTTTGTAAATAGAGCTTATGCATTTTAATTATAATTTTAATTAATTAAATTGGACTCGAATCTTACCTGTTTCGGTGGCGAAAACCCTGAAACTATTATCCCAGAAGCCGCAGGCTATGAGGAACCTGCTGTCCACCGTGGTGACAAAGCAGTTCGACCGGATCTTGAGCATCTGGCTGAAGTTGTCGCCCAGGTGCCGGCGGCTCACCGCATTGCTGTTGTTATTGGTGCTATGGACAGCTGCGGGGACAAAAGATTATAGAAACTAATCCCAGGGAGAGGTAAGGAGAGGACTCACCCAGCACCGGATCGATGGTCAGCGGCTGATTGGAGCCCGGCGATTGTGTGGATTCCGCATAGCTCGGGCTCTGGACGGAGGCGGTGTAGTTGCAGTTCCAGCGATTCACCGCAAACTGATGCCCCGCGGTCACGGTGACCACCGATGGCAGCGACAGCTGCGGATACGTGTTGGCCGAGATGTGGATGACCGGCGAGTTCTGATAGAACTTGAGCATCTGGCACAGATCCTCAGGCATGGCGCTAAACATCATCGGGGACAAATGCATGGCCGAGCTGCGCGGCGGATGGGGTTCCATCAGGAGCTGGCTGGGCGTTTGGCCAAAGTTACGGATCTGATTCTCGACGGCCTCGCGCATCACGGGATCAAGGACGCCATCGAGATCGACGCTGCCCTCGTAGGTGAGGTAATAGAACACATTGGTGGCCCTGATGGCCTCCGGGCCGCGTTGCTTATAGCCAAAGATCAGATCGATCCACTGGTGAAGCTGGCAGGACACAAACTCCGACTCCAAGGCCATCCGATTGATGCGGACAAACTCCTCGGGGCTCTTGGCCCACGGAGGCAGCTCAATGTCATCCACGAGGGCGCCATCCTCCCGGTGGCCCAACCTATAGTTGGAGGCATTGTAGAACATCTCGGGCAGGAAGTACCACTCGGGTATCAGCTCCTTCACATCCGAAGTGTCCCGCTGGCAGTTCTTCCACGACAAGGAAACCGAGCTGAACAGCCGATCGGGATAGTCGAACTTGCCGCCCTGGAGGGCCAGGAACATGGTGGTGAAGGGCTCCACGCGCACCAGCCAGTTGAGGGTGAAGGCCGCCGTGGAGTAGTGGGTGCCGTAGTGGAACGGCGGTATGGTATCGCTGTCCCAGCTCTCGTACCGCTCCTCGAAGTAGGCCCGCCGCGAAGGATTCAGTGCCCCTATGGGCTTCGATAGATCCCTGTAGTTGGAGGGCAGGCTGAGGTCCAGATCCTTGGACTCGTAGTTGGTCAGCACCCAAGGAAAGATGGGATACTGATTCAGGTCGTTGTACGTCCTGCCCGCAATCGTGTTGAGGAACATCAGATACTCAAAGTTGCTAATCTCGCGCCGCTGCCACTTCTGGGTCATGTTCGAGTTCCTCATCAGCTGCCTCGGCGACATCATCGATGCTCTCCGTGTCTGTGGAATCCCATACTTGATGCCCACCCCCACGCGAGGCAGGGCTTTGATCACCTTCTTCACGGTATGCTGGTCGGGGAAGGCAAACAGGATCGAAGTGCGGCTGGCCAGGAAGATCTCCAGGGCCACATTCTGCAGGAGGTAACGCCGCGAGAAGATCGCACGCACCTCGGAGAAGTACCACTTGCCGTGCAGGTGATCGCAGTACTTGAGCACCTCCCCATCGATCTTCTGGAACTCCGGATGCTCCTCGTCCACCTCAAAGAACATCTCCGTGCTCGTAATCGAGACAGTGCCAGGGGCCACCAACCCAGGGGCTATCAACCTGGCCTTGGTGCTGATGTTCACGGGGCCAGTGAGGTCCAAATCCAACTCTCGATCTTCAATGAGGAGCTCGGCATCGTCCAGCAGCTCGCCATTGTGCTGGCCGGAGGAGGGATGGGATCGGGATACCGCTATCTGCGTGTGAAACTCGTCGCGCGTCTGCAGGATGGCATCCTCGGGACCTCCATTCTCCAAAGCCGCCTTCAGCGTGGCCTGCGGATGGGAGGACCCGCGCGGATTCTGAACCATTCGCTTGCGCCTCCTAGCATCATCCTCCCAGGCGTCCAGCTTCCAGTAGGGACTCTTTTGCACGGCCCCCACAGTGACGCCACCGCTGGCACTGGTCGTGGAGCTGGAGCTGGAATCGCCCCAGGCCCCATGGCGATTGCACATAATGTTCCGCACCTTCTCCAGCAGCCGACTGGCAATGACATTGTCCCGCCTCCGGGCGGCGGTGATGAGGTGATCGCACATGCGCTCCTCCTCGCGCCGCTCGAGCAGGGTCTGGGCGCACTGGGACTCGAAGTCAGCATGCTTGAGGACATCGTCGGCCCTCATCCGATTGAGGATGAACTCCGCCTCGTTGGCCACCCGCACAATGTGATCCTTCATGGCATGCGAGAGCAGGCGCCCCTCGTTGATCAGCTCGATGAAGGCCAGGCCCGCGTGCTTCTGCAGGCTGTTCTGCCACTCCTGCGAGCAGAGGAGCATCACCAGCTCCACCACCGAGTGGGAGTTCTTGAACGTGGTCAGTCCCTTGCCCTCCATCAGCAGCTCCTGGCCATGCGAGCCCACCAGGGTCTTGGAGAGGAATGGGGCAAAGTCCACCATGATTTCGCGGAGCAGGGGACACACCGGTCCCAGGGCCACCTCCAGCTTCTGGGTGAGACTTGCCTCCCGCGAGGGCGTCGTCAGTGGGAGTTGGGCCACCAAAGCGGGCGCCTTCATGGGCAGCTCCTCGGGCCGGGGTCGCTGGTTGGCCACCACCCCCTGGGGCTGGCCGGAGGCGTTACCTCCAGAGGTGTTACCTCCCACATAGCCATCGGGCACTCGCACCACCGATATCTCAGAGTCCGGCTTGTCACCGCGCTCCGAGTGCACCGAGTGCTGCTGCTGCTGCTGCTGGTTAATCCCCGCCTGCTGCTGCTGCTGTTGCTGGCCAGGATGGGCATCATGCTTGTCGGAGCTGGAATCCACCAGGCCCACCACCATGCCAGCGCTGGCCGCCTGAACAGCGGCATCCTCGTTGAGGTTCACGTCCGTCCAGCTCTCGTCGTTCGAGTGGCTCGGCTTGTGGTCATCGATTAGGATCTCGCTGGAGGACTCCACCTCGGGCACCTCGTTCTCCGTCGAGTTCATGTTCAGGGAGCCCACGTCCGAGTCGACGCTCTGCGGGATGAGTGTGGGTTTTCGATTGTAGGTTTTTGGGGAGGAGGAAAATAGATGGAAATAAGCCGGCAATCAAAATATGCATGGATTCCGGGCAGAAGAGCAATCAAATGCGAGTCGGTTCCCACTTTCGTGTGGCCTTTGCTTCTCTCTTACACTGGGCACAAAAATGTGTACACTAATATCTCATTTAAGCATGCGGAATTTCTTACCAGGTTTTAGGGTGTATTTTATGGATTTTACTATGTACTTTGGGTATGCAAAAATAAATGTTCAAGTTTCTAAAAAGTTAAATCATAAGTCTAAAAATACTAGGCTTGGTTTATAAAACGAGTAAGTATTAGTTGTAGCAAAACAATTGCACATCTCAAATAATATCGATAAAAACATAGTACAAATATCGATAAATCAAATTGATCCTTCAATATGATTGTATATCCATATTAATTTTAGTTTTAAAAGTTCAATAATAAACCTACAAAATTATAAATCAATTTATATAAGAAGTGAGTAATTAGTTAAGGCAAATCTTAAGAATGTAATATCGAAAACAATACCACATCTCAAATAATATCGATAAGAAAATAAAACAAACATCGATAAATACCATTTCGCCTTCATAACGATTGTATATCGATTTTTTCGATATAAATTTTAATTTTGATCAACTTAATCCTGTACTGATCACTAGAAATTTGGCTCAAATTAAAATTTTGTTTCTGATAAATTCACTTTATATTTTTGCCAGTGCACTCTCACTCTTTCGCTTATTGGTGTGCGTGGTCGCACGTGCAAGTGTGCGTGTGTGCGTGCGTGTGTGTGGGCTTTGATGTATGCCTATCATTTGCACATTAATTATGCACATTGGACTATAAATCAAAATTCCCAAGTCCTGGCCTCCGTCCGTTTTGTCAACACATGCATTTGTCATCAACTCGACCCGGGCTCTAACCCCACCTCCCCCTTCCCACTTGCTTATACAACAACTGTCACTCATCGGCGGCGACAGCGGTGGCGGTGGCGATGGCGGTGACAGTTTGTCAAGTGATTTGCATAAAAGTAGTCCAGATTCTCCGAACGAACACTCGGGGATTGGGGATTGGGCAGACCCAAGCCCAATTTTTTGGCCACAATATCGGGGGAACATTAGAGGCAAGCGAAATGGAACGGAATGGTACGGGGAACGTGAAATGGAACACGAGTGACAAATTTTGTTAAGCGTTTGACAAATGTCAGCTGTCAGACAGGAACACTCAGGCAGGAACACGCACACAAACACGCACAAGCCTGTCTGTCCGATTGTCCGCTAGTACACGTGTCCGCTTAAGGGAGAGCTGTCCGTTATGTGGGGTTACATAGGCAGAAATCAAGGTCTAAGATCAGAAATGATTCACTCTAAATAAAGGTTTGATGTCCTTGAGTTTTAATTACGAGAATTGGTTGAAGAATTTAACTATGAAACAATTCTTGAAGATTGAGGAATCATTGCCTACTTTTGGGCTTAGTTTTAAATGATTTAAAATCCCTTTCAATTTATGTAATTTTCGCTCAGTGCATCGGTTCAATCCCAAGCCCCTGGACAGCTGTTGCGTGTGGCATCAGCTTGTCATCAACACGAAATCAATCGCCTTTGTTTGCCCTCGATTGCAGGAGAGTGTTGTCCCATGTCCTGTCCTGGGATCGCAGCATCCTCAGCATCCTGTCCCCTTGGAAATTCAAATTCCAGCCCCCCCTTCCCCCTTCCCCCTTTCCCCTGGCCAAAAACCATTCCTCATCCCAATCCCGGGTCGCCCAATCTTGTCAACTGTGATATATGCACGCATTCATTAAAAGAGGAGGAAGGCGTCTGCCTGTGTGTGGGAGGGAGGGAGCTAGCACTGCACTTAGCAGCTAATCACTATGCGTGTGTGTGTGTGTGTGGGTGGGGTGGCATAAATAATGCCAGTGTATTAGTTCATTAGGGGGGGTTTCCCTCCTACCAAAAAAAGCGATAAAAGCCAAGAAAAGTGCTCGTGTGTGTGTGTGCTTTACAGCTATGTATCACTAATTGCACAAGACATGTACACATTAACATATACCACATATACGCACACACATACACATAAATCACAGGCACACACACACACAGACGTCAACACAATCTAAGGACTCGGAGTAATGCATACTTTTGGGGCGCCACAAGGTGGCCTGGGTTTGGGCTCATGGTTTATGTGCTCGCTTCCCTGGATGCGACTCATTAAGTGCTTTGATTTGTCGGTGCAGATTACAAAATGAAACATGGATCCAACTTAATTGCAGACGCTCCTCGGCTCATGCCCCAGAAATCAATAGGAGGATATTAAAATGCCAAGTCAAAATCAGGAAGGCAAAGGCAAGAAAGTCAGCGACAGCGATTTGGGTTTAATGTTAATTATTGAGTGTCAGACGGGAGATAGGAGAGCCTTTAGATACTAATTGAAACTAATATAAACAAGTTGTACCATAAGGTATTAGTATAGATATTTATATAATTAAATGTGAAGCATTCAAGGACTAAGAGATGGCTTAAGTGGCCTTCGATTATCATAAGTATCTTTATAGCAAAAAAAAACTTTGCCTAATTAATTATTATTAAAATAATAATATGTCTAAAGTGGCCTTTGGATATTATAAATATCTTTATTACTAAAGAAAAACTTTGTTTAAATAATTATAATAATTTAGAGTAGCATTTATGTCAAGAAATATATAAATATTATTATTATAATTTATAAATCCAACATCGTTTGAATATGTTAGAATGGCCATCTCTAAAAAAACCCATTAACTGTATTCAAACTAAATCTTCTTTAATTTTTAAGGTACAGCTGATTATTCTTTAAATAAACCCTACAAAATTATCTACCGCTTTCCCTTTTCTCAACTCAAAAACCTCTCGAAATGCCACACATTAATTGCACAATCCATTTCTCGATGCCAAAACCTAGATTGTAATAATCTTTACAATTGGTTTTACTCGAAATATAAACGGAGTTCAAATGCTTTAACAATTTACAATGCTGTAAGCTGAGAATATGCGTCAACAACAATTATATCACATATATATTTGGCCAAAAAAACAAACAGACAGAGGCAAATAAAAACAAAAATAAAAACAAAATAAAAACACAGAAAGGCAGGGCAGCAATTAAGGCTCAACGAAAAACACACAAAATCAAACGTAATGAGAGGCCGAAAATGAAAAATAAAACCGAAATATATACACTTTCGGTGTGTAGATTTTTCGGGTGTGTGTGGTACGTATATGGTGTGTGTGTGTTGTGGGTGTATGGTGGTGCGTCAAAAATATATATTGTAGCAGTACGAGTGCAGTTTTTATTTTTTGAATATTTTCTCTTGTGGGTTTTGTGCTGTTTTTACGGACTGTCAAAAGCTGTTGCGTTTGTTGCTGTTTGAGGTTGTTGCATTGGCTGCTGCAATTGTTGCTTATTTTTTTGAGCATTTTTGAAAATGTTTTTCTTTGTTTTCTGAATTTTTTTTGTTTACCTTTGGCAATTTTTGAGGCACCACTGGCTTGGGTGGTGACAGTGGTTGTTGTTGAATTTTAATTGTTGAACTTGTTGTTGTAGTTGTTGCAGATTTTGCTACAGTTGTTGTTGTAGTCTTAGTGTTGTTATTGTTGTAATGGGTTGTTGTTGTTGCTGTTGTTGTTGTCTGGTTGGCCTGTGACATTTTTTTGATATTTTGTTGTTGTCGTTGTGATTGATATAAATTTTAGTTTTTGCACATGCAAATGAAGTTTAGTTTTTCTTTATGTTTCTCATATCTTAATAATTAATCAGTCACTCCATAAGCACATGCAACTCTCTCTCACACTCTCACTAAATATATTATAATTTAATTGAAATAAAATACGCACCTTGATGGAGGGCGGGCCACTGGAATGGGAATCGTTGTCCGCCAGGACCGAGGGATTGTTCTCGTCCACCACAATTATTTCGTAGTCACTATCCTGGATTTGGCGACCACCTGGAATAAAAAAGAAACCAAAGGAAGGCGCAAAGAAATGGAAAAAAAGAAAACGGATTAATATTGGGCATTCACTGGGTTAAAATCTCATTCATATTTTCACATTTTCATGTTGCAGTTACAATTACAGAACTAGAGTAGAAATCTGTAGAATTTACTGTACGAAGCTGCAGACAAACTCAAGGAAATTACAACAAATTAAACTCAAGTAAAACGAAGAACACAAAAAAAAAGAAACACGAACAAAAAACAAGGGGAGAACACAAAGGTGTTGTGTTTTTTTGGGGCGAAATTAGCAAGCTCATAATTTGTAAGACTTTCTGTGTATATTCCCCCTTGAGCTGGTCCTCTCTCTGGCTTTTATCTACAAATTAACCTTGTTTAACTGTTGGCCATGTCCTGATCTGGCTTAATTGAAATTTATGATTGTCCCCGACACGTGCACTCTGTCCTGCCCTCCGTTAAGTGTGCATACTCCACACTGCACACTCTCCACTCCCTACGCTTCCTTTTTCGTTTAATTTTGCAATTATTTTCATGCACTGCCACGCCCTCCTCTCACACTGGGATTTACACGGAGAGCGGCGAGAGCTGGCCACAAATTACTTTTGTACAGAATTCGGAACGTGTTATCGGCTCCAACAGTTGTACAAACTGTTTTTCGTTTTTCCAGCTTTTTTATTCGCTTTACACCTCCCACACGGCCCCTCGTTCTTTCCCAGCTTTCATAAATTATCCCAAAGTTTTTCCCATTCTGTTATGGCTCTCCTGTTTTTCGGTTTTTTTCCGTTTTTTGTATTTTTCGGTGCGACTAATTTACATTTTTGTCGCTGCCATTAATTTCGTAATGGAAATGTGTGCTTGTTGTACCGGACACTCAGTGGACAAGGACCTCTGGCCATCGGCGAGTCCTTTGATTCAAAGGCATAGCTAGCTGGCTTTAATTTACTTATAATTTAATTTTAAAAAAAGGGATTCCTTTACAAAAAATTCATAGATATTTTGCCACTAACAATATGAAAAATCTAGAAATAAAAATCCTTGACTAAAATGTATATTCATGGAAATTTAACCTAAATTCTAACCTATGTTAGAAAAATACAACCCTGCTATAATATCGAAACTTATCGATTTTAATCTTAAGAATTGATTTGAGAACGATAAGTACGTGGCTCCTGGTTAACAAAATTAATATTAATTAGAATTGAGTCAGAATTAATATATATTAATAATGGAATATTTGTGTTGTAGAAAAAATATATATCGATATATAAAAAAATACAACTCTGCTATAATATCGGAATTTATCGATTTCAAGCGAAATAATCTATACTTTGTTTTCAAGAACATAGATCTATCGAAATTTTTGTTATGTTCATTGTTAAAAAAATACAAACTTGCTATAATATCGATATTATAAAGATAAAATCGTAAAAATCGATATTTTGTTTCAGATAACATATAACTATCGCTATTATTATTACTTTCAATGCTATACCTTGCTCTAGTATCGATAATATATTTGTTTAAATCGTGAAAATCGATATATTGATTGAAAAAATATATATTTATAGATACCATTATTACGTAAACTATCCGAAAAATACAATGCTGCTTTAATATCGATTGAAATCGCACAAATCTATATTTTTCTTTCAAATAACTTATATTAATCGATTTCATATTTATCTACTTGTTTTCATGGACTTAGATCTCAGAAAAATCTCTCTATTACTCATTTAATAATTATCCCCAGAACCGAAACTCACTTATTTCCCTCTGGCAGTATTCCCTAATAGGGTATTTCCGGTTTCAGCTGTGGCTAAAGTTAAAGAACCCAATTTTTCGGGCTCTCCTCTTGCTTTCTTTCCCTTGGCCTTGCTTTTTTTTTGCCTCGGACCGACCGACCGTGTGTCCAAATGGCAATTTTTAAAATGCAGGCGTGCCGAATGTCGTTTTATGGCCTGTCTGCGAAATGTTTTATGCGCACTCACACACTCGCACACAGCACACACAAACACACAACACCCACACACACAGAGACCCATGTATGAATGGCAAATTGTATAATTTTCGTGTAATTCATTTTCATAAAATGTAAAATTAACGAATTATGTTTCATTGCCAGGAAAGTGCTTGGTGGAGAGCTTGGCTTGTGGGGGGGAAGTGCGAAACATTTTCCAGATTTTCCAGCTTTCCTTCTGCCTATGTGTGTGTGTCTGGTTGTGTGCGTGTGTGTAAGAGTGTATTGCAAATGAAGATAAATGAAATGAATTTTTGCTGACAGCACAAAAATGACGAGCAAGTTGGGAGAGCAAACGAACAGAAAAACCGAAAGAAAAAAATCCTCAAAAAGAGCCAGCGAGAGAAAACAGGGAAAAATGAAAGGAAATTTCTAGCCCCCCAAAGTGTCAGAAAATTTCTAGCTGTCACTGTTCCTGCACACACACACAGTTTATACAAAGATAGATTGCAGTTTTTAAAAGCATATTTGGATAACGTGTCGGTCATTACATCATCATCACCATGTTTGCCCTATTTTCCGCATTTCCCTCACACATTTAGAACAAATTCAGAAGCCCAGAATGAGAACATAAATCAAAATCGAAAGCTGTTCCATCTTTTTGGAAATCCTGCCAGCAATCAAGTCAAATTTTTCGAATTACAACTGAAAATTGGCAAGGTGCAGTGTGCAGCAAATGAAAATCAAACAGAAAATAGGATAAATACAAGAAACTACAACTCAAACTTGGATTAGGCAGAACACAAATAGTTCGGGGTTTAATTCTTGATTTAGGGCGATTTTCGGAATGAAAAGCGATTGGGTAATTTTCCAAGAACAATAAGTATTTGAAGCTTAGGCACTAAAATGCGCTTACGGCTAATAATACCCAACACTTTGAGCTATTTAGTCTGGAAATTTCCAGGTGAACTTCCACACAATTCTCAAATATTTTGGCTTCAATTCTTCTAGGTGCTTGAGCACAAATAACCAATGGAAAAATCTCACACCCACATATAGCATACACTCATACAACAGGTGAACGAAAAAAATACAAACAATTCGAGAAGAGAAAAGAGTTTTGCTGAGAATATTTACATAAAACCAAGTGTTTTTGTCACGTTTCTCTATGTGTGTGTTATGTGAGGAGTTTTATGTACAAAAAATCGAAAAGAAGACGTCCGAAGAAGAAGGTAAGCTTAGCTAAACATATACAATATATAATAGATATATATATATATACAGACAACTACAAGGAAATGAAAGGCAAGTGAGGACGACTAAATCAAAATCGGAAGAGAAATAGGAATACAAATATAAATGGAAATTGAAATAGAAATAGAAATAGAACTAGAAATATGGTAAATAAATCAAATCGAATTGAATCGAATCGAAAGGAAAGTGAGCAACAGTCTAGCAGCTAAAGATACATGTATCTAGATATATATAAAGGAGTGACAAGGAGGTTGTCTGGTTACTTTCAAGTTGCTTTTGGATTTGGAACTAAATAAGTTGGCTTTAACAACGACCTATAGACATTTATATAAAATTTACGAGCCATAAAACTTTTAAATAAATTATTTAATTGATTAAGCATTATTATTTTGTATTATTTCTTAGCTTTGGTAAATTAACACTTTGTTTTCTCATTATTAAACCGAAGTTAATTACTTTTTGATTTAATTTGCAATAATTTTTTAATTTGTTCAAATATTTTCTTTAAGTAAACTTTATTGTTTATAGAAAAGTTTACTTTAAAAATATTTCAACTAAATATGGATATATTTAGAGTTGTTTTAAAGTCAAACTAGCTTTCAAATCACTTAAAAGTCAGCCCAAAAGTATGCAACTATATAAATACCTTATCATAGCATAGGGATTTTCTAATTTCCGTGCCACCCCTTTCATAGATACCATAGTTACGGTTAGAGATACATATATACATAGTACACAGATACAAATACAGATACACAGATATATATATATATATATTTTTTTTTTAGGGGTTAGGGGGAGCTAGGTGAAGGGGTGCCAGTTTTGAATTTCTAAAAACTCTACGACATGTCGAACGAGCGATACCTGTTCCAGCGGATGCGTTGCGTCCATTGTAGCGATAATTATTATTTATGGCGCTCGTCTTGTAGGCCACGCCTCCATCCATGCCACCCGCCACGCCCATATTCATGTTGCCCATGGCCATAGCTGCTCCTCCTCCTCCTCCGCCTGCAGCTGCATTTGTGGCTCCTCCTGCTCCTGTCCCAGCTCCAGTCCCTGTGCCATTCCTCAGATTGCGCATGTTGTTCATCAGACTCGAGTTGTTGTTGCCCGAAACGGAGCCGGAGCCGGCGCCAGAGCCATGGCCATTGACCAGGCCCACCGTCTGGTACTCCGCATAGCCATTCTGCGACGGCGTCTCGCCATTATTCCGCATGTACGCATGCGGATGCGGATGCGGATGCTGGTGCTGGTGGGGATGCGAGTGAGGATGCGGATGGTAGCCACCGTTCTCCGCATAGTGCTTCCCATTCAGCTGCTGCTGCTGCTGCTGGTGGCCATTGATGAGGCCATAGTGCGGCGGCGGCTGGTAGTGTTGCTGCTGCTGCTTGTGCAGCTGGCGATGCGTCTGCTGCTGACTCTGGGAGGCCAGGCTGGACAGGCTGGAGCTCGAGGCTGGCTGGGATGTGGCCGTGGAGCTGGCCGAGGAGCTGGTGGAGTGTGTGGCCAAAGGAGTGGGCGAGATATTGCCACCAAGTTGCTGTTGCTGTTGCTGCTGCTGTGTTGCTGCCGCTGCTGCTGTTGCATGTTGCTGCTGTTGCTGGTAGTAATGGTGATGGCTGTGATTATGGGCAACCTGCTGCTGCTGCTGCTGTTGCTGTTGCTGGTAGTAATGTTGCTGCTGCTGCTGTTGCATGTTGCCAGCGGCGGCTGCTGCCACATGGTTTTGATGCGATTCGGGCAGGAATTGCGGATAGACATGATGCGACCATTGGGGGAACAAGGGACGCGCACTGGCGGCTTCTAGAGTTTATATATACATTTAATTTATGTTGTTGGGTTTTTTTAATATTTATTTTTTAATGTTTATTAATTATTTAGGGTTCAAGGTGGGCATGGCGTGGCAAGGCGAGGCACATGGCGTTGTTTTTTTGTTTATATTCAGGTTTATTTTGTTCCGTTTTTGTGTTCAGTATTATTTTTAGTTATATTTTGTTATTTTTTTTGTACAATAAATCCGAAAAAGCAGCGTGAAATGAAATCATCGGTAAACGGAACAAAGAAAGGGAAACATAAAACCGAATAGTATCTCCAACAATGGACAGACATGAGTTATATCTTTGTGGTGTTCTTAACAGCTAGTGATTATATATATATATTCCATGTATATATAGTAAAAAGAGAAGGGCTGTGGAGGGGAGTGGAGTGGGTGGAGGACTGGTGAGTGGATGAGAGACAAAGGTGATTTAGTTTCAAAGAAAAGGGCAACTTTGACACACACACGCACATGGGAGGGGCTTCTAGGGGGGGTTGCTTTGTGCGGTGGTGGGTTTTGGGTGTCTTATTTATTGTTATTTCTCATCAAATCAAATCATCAACTTGTCATTGATCGAGCGGCATAGCTACCATATATAGTATACATATATATATTTATTGAAAAAAGAACGGAGAACACGAAACCAAAAAAGCCAAACAAGCCAAGAACCGATGACAAATGGAACGAATATATATAATATAAACACAAAATAAGATCTATACATATATATATATATAGAATATACATATATATATATAGGTAGAGGCAAAAAATAAATAAAAATTGGTTAAGACTAGCGGCCGAATCGCAAAGGAGAGAGAGAGAGTCAGGAAACCATAAGCGAGCGTGAAGTTTTTGGTGCAGCAAGAGAAAAAGGAAACGAAATGGGAAAGGAACAAAAACGGAAACGGAAACATTAAGAGAAACTCAACGCAAGGCAACCGAGAAACACAAGTGGAACGAACCGAAAACGAACTAAAGACAAAAACGAAATGAGAATGAAACGGAAAGACTGCCGCCGGCAGAAATTCGTTTCCCCGGCCCCCAAAAGATCATCTCTAGTAATCGGTTCTCTGAGGCCGATATATATCGGAATTAATCGATTAATCTTAAGACTTACCGCCGCCTGCCGTGCGCTGCAGCACTGGTGACTGACGCTGGATCTGCGGCTCTGCCGGCGGCTCCAGGATATCACGATACTTGGACACCATCAGCACGGATATAAAGTAGACGATGGCCAGCGACAGGAACTGGGCCTGCTTGGTCTCCTCCTGGAAATGGGAAAAAAGGATAGGTTGAAGGAAATAAATTAGAAAAACGTTTACACCATCATAAACTCTAAAAAACTAATATCATATTATAATTAATTATATTTATTTATATTTGTTTAAATTTATCTATATTGATTTATATTAATTTATATTTATTTATATTTATTTACTAAACACTCACCACATCGCGATAGATGACAGCCCGCAGGCGATTGACATCCATGTCCTGCAGCAGCTTCTCGGGATCCTTGACGGGCGATAATTGACCGGTGATTGACTCGACAATATTCTATAGAAATCAAGGATTAAGTAAGGGAAAAAGGGCATTTTTAAAGGACCTACCTTGGGCGAGGCCTGGGCCCCCCGAATGAGGGCCTGCAGATGGGCAGCTCCGGGCACATCTCTGGCCAAGGCGCCCACATTGTAGCGCGTGCGCTCCTTGCACTCCAGGCAGTTGCGCACCGCACAGGTGCACACCAGGCGGAGGCACTGCCTCAGTATCCCACCGCTGGACATGTTCTTCTCCGCCTCCAGCTCGCCAAAGTTCAGCGAGGTGGCAAAGATCAAAACGTCGGCCATGTTGACCAGACGCTGCAGGAAGGACACGGCCACCTCCAGGGGCATGCCCTGCGTGGGCTCCAGCACATCCAGTTCGGACTGGCATGGATAATTAATTAAAAAAAAAAATATATATAAATATAAAAGAAATAACTCACATTTGGAGACGTTGCACTGGCCAACAGCGGCAAGAGTCCACCGCAGGCTATGATCAGGTTGTCCGCCAGCTGGGAGATCAGGTGCACCGTGTTCACCACAAAGATGGCATTCTCGCTGGAGTTGACAAAGTCCAGGACACTCTTGGTCGAGTGGCTGCGCCACACCTGGATGTCCGTCTCCAGGGAGAAGAGCACGTCGCTGAGCAGCCGCTGGTGGATGTAGGACCACTTGAACTCCGGTATCCGGAAGGGCGGCCGCGTCGGCCCGGGACTGAACATGGGTCGCGTGGAGCCCGACTTGGAGCGTTGCTGTTGCTGCTTCTGTTCCTGGCCAGGACCAGCACCACCACCGGGACCTGAAATTAATTAAATTTATATTTTTAATTAAATTTCTTAGCTAGTAGTGTGGCTGTACTTTGTTTTTAAAGGGACTGTACTGTGTTTTCAGAGTGACTGTAGTTTGTAGGACTACATATTGATTTTAGTAGGATTGCACTTTGTTTTAAGCGTGACTGTACTTAAAGTGGCTTCACTTTCTGTTCAGTGTGACTGTACTTGGTTTTTTTAGATAAAAACTTTTGCAAAACTTTACGAAAATATGTCTTAAAAATAAATTAAAATATTTAATCAAGAAATTTAAATATTTATTTGATTTTACTGTACTTTGTTTTAAGTGTGACTGTACTTAAATTGGCTGCACTTTCAGAACCTTTTTTTTAATGAAAACTCTACAAAAATATGTTTTAGAAATAAATCCAATCTTTAATCAAGAAAATAAATATTTATTTGATTAGCCAAGTGTTTTAGAAATGTTGCCCCCTAATTATTATTATTTTATTTATTTATTTCGTTAAAAAAATTTTTACTTATTACTTAATTACTTATTAAACTCACCGTAATGACTGGCTTCCATTTGGTTGGCTCCCTCCACTCCGGCCGCGGCCTGCTGGGCGGCATACTCTTCATCCTCGACGGTGCCTCCAGTCTGGGCATCCTCCTCCTGCTGCAGCTGCTGCTGCTGCTGCTCCTCGGCAGCCACCAGATGACCAACCACCTGGCCTGCCTCATTTTTGGGCGTGGTTTGTGTGGTGGAGTCCACCTCGGTGGGCTTCGTGCGCACTGGTGTGGTGGCTGTCGCCACCGAGGCTTCCTTGGACAGGATCTGTGGCGATTGCGGTTCGGGGGCGGGCGAGGTCTGTGTGGTTTGCTCGGAGGCCACAGCCTTGACGGTTTCATTGACGAGTGAGTCCAGGACTTCGTTGACGATGGCCACCACATGCTCCTTGCTTTCTGGTTGCTCTTCCGGCAGGGATTCCTGACTGGGTTTATCTTCCAGGTTCAGTTCCTGGGACTTGAGCTCCTCCACTGGCTTGGACTCCTCCTTGGGTTGTTCACTCTGTACTTCTTGGTTTTCTTCAGCCTTGGCTGGCTTCAGCTCTTTGACTTCTTCTGGCTTTACCGTTGTCGGTTCTTGGGGTTTCACTTCCTCCAGAGGACTCTCTTCTTCCACCAAGATTAGGGCAGCTTCCACCACTTCCTGGACAATTTCCTCGGCGGCAGCAGCAGCGGCCAGGCTTTCCACTTCCTCGGTTGTGAAAGGTTCCTTCTCCTTCTCCTCCTCCTTCTCCGCCTCCTCTTTGGGCAGCTCATTGTTGTTCGTTTCCGTTTTTGTTGAGGAGGTTTCCGTTTCCGCTTCCGCTTCCGTGGCATCGATCACCTTGTCGATGAGCTGCTCCACAATGTCCCTAACGGCCAGGGCCACAGGATCGGCTTCGACTTCGGCTTCGGGTTCGGGCTCGGCTTTGGGTTCAGCTGCTTCCTGGACCGCCCCTACCTTCTCCTTCTCCTCCTCGGGCTTGGCTTCGGTGTCGGACAGCTGCAGGAGATCCACTGCCTCCGGTTCTGCCTCCTTCTCGTTGTTGTTCAGCTTGTTGGCTGCTTCTTCAGTCTTTTGATTGGTTGCTTCTGGGCTGGCACTGGGACTCGGACTGGAGCTGGAGCTGGGCCCGGAACCGGAACTGGGACTGGCGATGGCAGCTGGCTTGGCCAGAGCTGCCTCCGTAGTGGGTTCCGTTTCCGTTTTAGCCGCTGCCGTTGTCGTTTCCGTTTCCGGCTTGGGCACGATCTCATTGGCATTGACTTCCGTTTCGGGACTCGCATCCGCATCCGCTTCCGGATCCGTGAGGCTGGGACTGTTGTTGTTGTTATTATTGTTGTTGTTGAGCAGATTCTTGCTGTTCAGCAGGCTGACATTGACGGTATCCTGATCCAGCTGCTTCTTCTCGTTGTTGAGCACGCCCTGGACCACCTCGTTGACGGCCAGCTCGATCTCCTCGTCCTTGAGCACGGAGGAGGCCTCCTGCAGGACATCGTCGACGACCATTTTGCAATCGTTGAGGGCCGCCTCCGAGGACTGCAGGACACGGGCCACATGCTGCTCCGCATTGAGGGCATCCTTGGCGGTGGCCAGCTCCAGTTCCTCCACATCCATGTCGTCGCCGAGCTGGAGGGTCTCGCGGAGGGCGCCCAGCGAGGAGGTGCCCTCTTCTGGAAGGGAAGCGGGAACCTGATCCTTTTGAGGCTCCGACTGCTCCTCCTGTACGTGCTGCTCCTGCTCCTGCTCCTCCACATTGCCATTGCAGACGCTGGCATCGGTCTTCAGCTGCTCGTTGTACACATCCGAGATGTTGGCTATCACGGACTTGGGTTCCTCGGTAGGTAGACCCTCCGGCACCACCTCGATCTCCTCCAGTTCCAGCTCCTCCACCTCCTCCTCCACCACGGGCGGCACATCCTCCAGCGAGGCAATGGAAACGGCCGCCTTGACGGCAGCCACTGGAGCTGGTGCTGCTGCCGCTGGGGCCACAGCTCCTCCGTTCTGCTGCTGATGCAGCTCCTCCCGCTCCCATCCACTAATAGTGCTAATGGGTCTGGCCTGACGCAGGGCAGGATCCGTGATGTTGTCCGTTCGCTGGCGCTCATAGTGCTCGTACATCTGGGCGAACTGCAGCTTGAACTCCTCGTAGGAGACCTTGGAGTGGACAATGGCCAGGGTGTCGACCCACACCCGCCAGCCACCGTACTCATGCTTGATGGCATGGTGCAGGAGCATCCGGAAGAGGGAGTAGACCATGTCGCTGATCTTCTGCTCCTCGCTGCTCTTCGGATGGATGTAGGCCATCGCAATGAGCCACTCCTGCCACACGGACATCTGCAGGACGGTCCGGCGATTCTCGCGGTTGCTATTACACAGCAGGGTCATGTCCTGCAGGAACAGCTTCTTCACGTCGATCAGGGACTCGGTTTGCTTGGACTGACGGATCAGGGTGGCCACCACCTTGAGGATCACTGTGTGTGGCGAGGGGGAAAATGTTACAAAAATTATAGGAAAATCATAAAATATTACAAGACTCAAGGGAGACTCAGGAATCTTTAATAAATCAAAGCTGAATTCTTTGATTAATTGTAAATAAATTTTTGGCTCAAATATATTTAAGAATATGTCTTAAAAAAATGCTACAAAAAATATAGGAAAATCAAAAAATATTATAGGACTCAAGGGAGTCAAAGAATATTTAATAAATCAAAGCTGAATTCTTTGATAAATTCTAAATAAATTTTTGCTTTAAATATATTTAAAAATATGTCTTAAAAGGGGCACTCACTTGGATTCTCCAGGCGATAGTGACTCTCCGGCTCTGGGTGACGCGTGTACAGGATCTGCTGGGAGATGTGCTCCGTCATGATCTCGTAGAGCACATTGTATGTGGGCAGGGACAGGGACTCCTCGTAGAGCAGCAATCGCTCCGCCAGCAGCGTGTACAGATTGTGCGGCGACATCACGTCGTACTTGCGTCTGTGGAAAATACAAAAAGAAATAGTTGGAAAAGATATAATTAAATCTATAAAAATTGGGAAAGTTTCCTCAAATATCTGAGCTTATAATTCTAATTTCTTAATAAATATTTATAATATTTATACACTCACTTGTGGGTGCTGCGCGAGAGGAAGAACCCGAGCAGCTTAAGGGCCTGCAGCCGGATGAGCTGACTCTCGGCCGCCAGCAGCTTGAAGATGCTGCGCACGCCGTGCTTCACATCGAAGGCAGGTACCATGGAGCTGGGATGCTCCGACATCAGCGAGATGAGCATCTGCAGCACATCGTGCAGGTTCTCGTCCTGAAATGATCAATAAATAAAAAAGGGGAAGAGGCTTGAAAAATATTCTTCTTCGCGTAAGAGAGGTTCGGTTCCCACCTCGTGCATGGT
Source organism: Drosophila tani (assembly GCA_008042535.1). NCBI lineage: Eukaryota > Metazoa > Arthropoda > Insecta > Diptera > Drosophilidae > Drosophila > Drosophila tani. Next base: position 144,229 of record VNJO01001455.1, on the reverse strand, counting down.
GGTCAGATAGTTGAGTATGCTCTGCAGCTCATCCTCCTTGACCCCGTTGCCGATCATAATGAGCTGCTTGAGGAACAGCAGGATGTAGGCCCGAATGGCCAGGATATCCTTCTGCGCCGGACGCGGTCCATCTGTCGGAGGAAAAATTTGAAGAAAGAATTTAAGGATATTATTTTTTCAATTATTTATTGAGTAAATTATATTTCTTAAAATTATTTTATTTATTATTCAATTTCTTATATATGTATGTCGAAAGTTTGATATAGATTAAATATCGGAAAGTAGGGAAAAGTTTCTTTTATTTATGTTTAAATATCAATTATATTTATTAAATATTATTTGATTTATTTTTTTTAATTTCCTATAAACGTATATCGACAAAGAGTTCGATATAAGTTCAGTTTGATATCGATACAAATTTTGGAAAGTGGGAAAAAGTATTCTCTTTTAATTTATGTTTGGAATAAAGAAGAATATTTCCAGAAGACTAAAATAACTTACAAAAGAGTTAAATTTTTATGTTTCAAAGTTAACGTTAATTATCAAACTATCGATTTCTTATCGATATATTATTTTTATATTATTTATTGAGTAAATTATATTATTTTTTTAAATTATTTTATATCTTTTTTGAATTTCCTATAAGTGTATATCGAAAATATCGAAAAGTAGGGAAAAGTCTCTCTTCAAATTTATGTTTGGGTATCGAAAATAGGAGATATAGGAGAGTTATATTTTTGGATATTTCAATGTTAATGGGAATTATCAATTTCTTATCGACATATTATCGATTTCTTATCGATATATTCTATTTACTTCTAAGACCTCCACACTCACCCAATCCCTTTGGTATAATGCCGCTCTTGGCCCTTGGATTCACCACCCAATAGTAGTACTTGAGCGTATGCACCGTCTGGAGGACCGTGCTCACCCGCCGCACATTGCTGTAGATCTGCGTGTCCGAGAGGAACTCGGTGGCCAGGTAGGAGTACAGCCTCGCCTGCACATTCGCCGGCGTGTAGATCCACAGGGCTGGATTGAAGAGGACATGGTCCAGCAGCTGCCACGTGAGAAACGAGAAACAGAACAACTGCGGGGAATTAGTCAAGTAACTTATGCTGTCCTCGCACATCTCGATGGGTTTGGTGGTTCGTTGTGTCAATGTGTGTGGGTTTAGCTCGGAAAGGAAGGGTGTGTGTATGGTGTGTGTGGTGTGTGTGTGGAAGTATAGTAGTTAGAAAGATAGTAGATATTTTTTAAGAATTTATAGAAGTCAAAGGGGGTTTTAAGCGTGTGGTTATAGATATATTTCCAAAGCGGATATATTTGGTGCAATTTAAATATTATGAGATTGATTTCTCGGTATACATACGGTTATTAAACATGATATATTTTTTTATTTTTTATTTGTTGGTTGTTGTTGTAGTCAGGTTTGTTGTTGTTGTTGTAGTTGATGTTGTTGATATTTTATTGGGGTATCAAGTAGTAGTAGTTGGTATGGGGGTTGGGAGGAGAGCCCAACATATAAACACATGCAGCAAACAGCAAAAACGGCATTCAACGAACATAAAATTCAAATTCCAACGGAATGGAACGGAACGGAACGGAATGGAACGGAACGAAATGAAACGAAACGAAACAAATTGCATTCCGGTATTCAATGATTAGGGTTAGATCTTCAAAGTTATTAGGGGGGGATTAACACTTGACTAAACTAAACTAAATTAAAACTAAAACTAAAACTAGGCTAGGCTAAGCTAGGCTAAGTTTTTTCATTAAGAAATAAAGTTAAGACTAAGTTAGGATTGTATTTTATTGATTAAATAACATATAGTAAGTTCTATTAAGTATACAAGATGGCATATGAAATGATGGGGTTTTTTTATGATAAATATATAGAGTAATCGAGTAAGGGAACTCAACGAGAGGTAGAAAAAGTTATTAGAGGAGTGGTTTCTTAGCTGACTTTAGCTGAAAACTCTCTGTATTTCAGTTTTCTTAACGAAATCTCTCAAGAAAGTATGTTGACTCAAGTCTAGAACTATCTTTATTTTATTTTTCACCATGTAACATAGAAGTTCCAGATCAATTTTAGATATTATTTGCTTATCTAGTAACTCTAGTAATTAAAACTTCCAATTACCCTTTATATTTATTGACTTAAAGAGTCACTTAATCCAAGGCTTTAAAGTGTACAGATTATAGTTGGACATAATCCAGTTAAGGGCAACTTCTGGCTAGTGGAGGACCCAGTGCAATCCGATTTAATTTCATTCAGCTGCCTCTTTTGGCCGGGCCCAGAAACAACACAAAACTTGTTAAGCCCTTGCCTCAACTTGTTGGATTGTCAAAACCAATGTGCGCCAATGTTGTTTCCATGGCGTTCTGGCCAACAATGCAACAAGGATTTCCTCCTTTCATCCTGTATCCCCCAAAAAGGCGGAGGAACCGGAGCCGGAGAAGTTTCCCAATTAAAAAGCTCTGCCAAAACGAATGTAAAATAAAAATGCAGCACCTTTTGGGTGCCACGAAAAATTTCTCTGCTGGCTGGTTGGCTGGCTGGGACTGCCTTTCAACTATTTTTTATTGCACTCCAGTTGAAATTTATTCATTTTGCAAAGGACACAAGGGCGAATCGGAGGCGGACTGGATATGTATATATAGCATAGGGTTTATGGGAAACTGGAAACTGGAGATGTGCGAGGCGAGCAATTAGGAAGGTGCGATGCGGTGCTGTGAACACAACTTTGGCTTCAATTATCTAAATGACACATTGAACAAATTGAGTGAGGAACAGCAGGAGCTGGGAAATGGAGATGGGAAAAGCCAGGGCTGAGATTGACGCTGGGGTTGTTTGCTTTTTTTTTTTTTTTTTTTTTGATGGGATTGGTTGGGTTGTTCTTCTTTGAGGTTCCGAGTTAATAAGATTATGCGGTTTATCGTTGCGGTTTCTCGGAGGCCAACAAAGCGGAGCGGAACGAAATGAAATGAAGAGCGGCCAGAGTTCGTTATATAATTTCTATAAAGTATATAGGGAAATCGATGAGACGTCACTCTGATGATGAGATGAGAGGACTTATGTACACAATACGATTTATACGAGTTATGTTCCAACAAATTACACGCTAAACACAAACACACAAAATGAAACGAAACGGTATGAACAGTGGAACGGAAACGGAAACGTATACTGTTATGTTACATTGGATATAGTTAGAGTAAGTATTTGGAATATATGCAAGTACAGAGAGTACAGAGTACAGAGAATTTGAGAATTGAGCTTCACCTGGTAGAACTGTTGTTGTTCATGTTGATGTTGTTTTTATTTTATATTATAAATTCGGTTGTTGTTGTTGTTAATATTGTTAATATATTGTTGTTTGTGTGTTTTGTGTGTCAAGATGGGGCGCATTGATTGGTTATCGATAAACGATCACAATTAGCAAGAAGCAGGGGTGTTTTTGGAATTTTTGGAATGGACAAGCGCGATCATGAGTGTGGAACGTGTGGAAAAGGAGTGGGGGCGGGTGAAGTGAAAGAGAGAGAGAGAGAGAGGGAGAGCAGGGGAGAGAGATATAGTATATATAGAGTGAGAGAGAGAGAGTGAAAGAGAGAGCAGACAAAAGTAGAAGAAGACAGTTAAGTTGTAGTTAATATTTCTTCTTATTTTGGCATTTCACATTTCTCTTGCTGATTTTTCTGGCTAGGGAGAGTATTAATTTTGATTAATCGCATTTAATTTTCGAGAGCAGGAAACGAAGCGAATCGAAGCGGTGCGGTGCCCAGGCAGGTGCAAAGTGCAAGCGAAACGAAACGGAATGGAACGCAAATATGGAATATGGCGGCAACGGAACGCAGGAATGAAACAATTTTCTGTCGGCCAATTCGTAAGCTTTCCTTCAAGCTGATCTTGAACATGCAGAAAAAAACGGACATGCAACGGTCTGGCAAAACAGTGTTGGCAAAGGGAAAAAACCAAACTAAAAAAGGAGTGTTGGTAAAGGTAATTTTTATAATTTGGTGTTGGAAGTTTTGGTAAATGTAACATAAATATTTTATATCCAAAAGGATTAATTTGTTCAGGGATATATTTATAAAAATAAAAAACAGTGTGGGCAAAGGGAAAAAATCAAACTAAAAAGGTAGTGTTGGTAAAGGTAATTTTTACAATTTGGTGTTGGAAGTATTGGTAAATGCAAAATAAAGATAATTAATTTTTTTAGGTTTATTTTTAGGAAAATAAAAATTATAAAATAATATATCAAGCAATACATTATCTTAGAAAGATCCCTTCAATATCCTTATGATTGAGATTCAGTTAATTTTAAAGAAATAAAAAACAAACTGAATACAAGTACTTCCTGTACTTCAAACCAATCTTCCTATTTCTATATGCTGCTCAGCTTGCGAAGTAGAACAAAGACTTGTGTCTGTTCCACCTTTAAACTAAGCGGTTTATAGAATTCAATAGGCAACCAATAGGATTTTCATGGCGGAGAAATATATTTTCTGTACTTTCCGGTTTGCCGACTGGCAAAAGGCGCAAAACAAACATATAAATACGCTTGGGAGATGCGAGAATACACACAATATACGGTATACGGTATATATTCAGTATGGAAGGAGTATATATATTTATGCGAGTGAGAGTATATGTGAGTACGAGTACGAGAGTATATTTGCTTAAGAGATTCTCAAGTGCAGTTACTTATAACGAGAAATGTGAGCGGTTGTTTACGGTTGTGTTTACTTTTTTGAAAGGATTACGCAGGCCTGTGTTCAACTGTGCGCCATCATCATCATCAAAAGCATCATCATCATCATTATTATTATAACCATTGTCATAATCATCATCAACAAAAGGCAAAACACAGAGAGTGCGAAGGAGATAGAGTTTTGGTTGGTATTTATAAAGTGTGTTTAGTGTGTGTTTAAAGAGAAATAGAGACAGAGAAAGCAACAAACGAGACGAATTCGCATATCATTTTCGGGATTTCGAGTATTCTGTAGTTTTTTTCTGTATTTTCAAAGAGTTGGGTTAACATGCCACCCGAAATGGAATCGATGGGGGATTATTATCATATCATAAACATATAAATATATTTTTTGTTTCTGAACGAACGAACGAACTTGGTTTTTGTTTTTTTTTTTTGGGGTTCTTTGCATGCTAACCGCCAACCCCCAAAAAATGTAACTTATATCGAACTTAGTTATCACAAATAACGTATAATACATAGGTATTTTGTAATCATTCATCACAAACACGGCATGCCATCGACATAGCGCATACGCAGCGTGGTCCGCGATCGAATCAAGTCTTAACGTAATTACATACATAACTCTAACATAGGCAGGCACATAGGTATCAAATATATATAAAGAGTTTATATAGTGGAGGCGACTTACCTGCTTGAGGAGAAGGTCGCTGTTGGCCGACAGGCAGGTGACCAGATACTTGGTGAGGTTTAGGAAGGACCCGAGCACCTCCAGGGTGAGGTGTTCGCGGGAGGAGCGCTGCAGCATGAACGAGATGACCAGGAAGCCCCGGTTCTGGATCATGTGCTGCTGCACCGTCTGCGAGGTCTCTACCAGTTCGCAAATGAAGCCCAGCAGCTTGGAGCTTTAAGTAAAAATTAAATAAAGTAAAATAAAATAAAATAAAGTAACATAAAATATTAAAAAATATATAATATAACTCACCACAGCGTGGGATCCCTTTTGATATCCCCCAGGCCCTCGTGGGCCATGTCCAGCTGGGAGAACAGCGGAAAGAGCACCTGGATGCCGCCAATCGAGTTGAGGGTGCAGTGTATCGAGTGCGTGACCACGGCCTTCACATCCTGCAAGACCAAATTTCAATTTAATCATCGCCAAGTCCAGACTGGGTCTGGGTCCATTAATCGCCTAAGCTGTCATCAGCCCGGGGGACACGTTCTGCCCATCCCCTCCTCTCCTTCTCTTATGATTTGTGTGTTGTTTGCACAAGAAATTACTACAAAATTTATTGAATAATTTTCCTGGACCTTGTGCCATCCGGAGAGCGCCTGCCTTCCGGAGGAAGCGGGGACCTCGGACCTTGGCTAATAAGAAATGCCAGGGCATGCGCCGGTGTCGTAAAATTTCTGCATGGAATTTATGCTTTGCCGGGAACTGGGGGACTTCCTCCCTTCCCTGGCTTTTCCCCTTTTCCCTCTGAATTTTTCCCAGAGACTCAAACTCACCTGCAACATGAGGGCATGCGGCGTGTGCACGAAATAGGAAACGTTTCCCTTGGGCGATGACTGCAGACACAGTTGACCATCGGTGGCCACCGGATTGTACATGAACACAATGGCATTCGATAGCTTGCCATCGTACAGCACCTGTTGGAGAGCCGGAGAGAGGTGTCTTAGCCAGGTGACTTACACGTATACAGATATGTACAGATATATAGAGGGAGATATGTATGGGTTATAGGCTACTAGCACGAGAGAGATGGCAGAGCAGGGATTAGGCCGGGCTTTCGGCGAGTCATCGAGTGGCATCCGGCAGTATCCTTCGACGGGGACCTGGGCTTTGGCTTCATCTTTATCTCTGGCTTTGTCTTTAGCTTTTGCTCACAATAAAAAAAAAATTCACACACAACAGAGTGACCAGAGCAAAGTTTTGGATTAAATACCCAGCAGAGTTGCCGTTTATTTTGTTGTTTTGAATTTTAGTTTAGGTATTTCGTTGCTTGTCTTAAACAATCTTTGAGTAAAAGTTTTGGGAAGCAAGAGAAAGTATGAAATTTACTACAAGGAAACGTAACAAAGTGACCAGAGCAAAGTTTTGGATTAAATACCCAGCGGAGTGGCCGCTTATTTAAGAATCTCGTTGCTTGTTTTAAGTAATCTTTAAATAAAAGTTTCGGAAAGCAAGAGAAAGTATGAAAATGTACTAAAATCTTTGAGAAAACCCCTAAAGAAACGCAAATATTTTAGTTTTCCACCGATCTGAGCCTCGTTAAGACCTCAAGCTTATCGTAAATTTACTTTCATTGAGTTCCAGCTGGCCAAAATCCTGTGCAAATTTCTAATAAACTCTCTGCCGGGTCATAACAATTCACACACAACAGCTCACAGACACATCAACTTTCTTCTATATATATATTGCTGTAAAAGAATATATATATACAATATACAATATATACACAGGGGACACGCATCGTTGCATTTCTGCTTCTTGTTCAAGGCAGAATTTCCTCGATTTTCCTCGAGCTTTGAGTTTTCTTCTCCTTCGGTGCATTTTGGCCGTCATAAAAGGCTGTGTGTTGTGTGTGTGTGTGCCATACATGTAAGCTGGTGCTTGTGTGTTGGTGGTATTTATAATAATTATAGCTGCTCCTGGTTTATTTTTTTTGTTTTTTTGTGTATTTATGTAGTTGCGGCTGGCTGGCATAACTTTGCTGCTAAAAATACTTCTTTGCGATATTTCCAAGAAATAAATATGTTTAAAATAAAATAAAAACAAAAGCCCACACACATGAAAAAAAATGATTAAAAAAATGTTAAGAAATTTATAAAAAAAAATATAATAATACGAGGGTGCCACAAAAAATTGTTTTCCAGTTCCTTTACCTAAATTCCTTATTGAATTAAGGGAGTGCTAACCCTAGGAATATTTTATAGAAAATATAAATATATTTAAAATAAAAGAAAATTAAAAAAAAAATCATTAGGGACTTTAGAAATATATAAAATAAAATATAATAATAATAAGAATTTGTTCTCTAGTTCCTATACCTAAAACCCTTTTTTAATTCACGGAATTTTAACCCCAGGAATATTTTCTAGAATATATGTAGTTCTCCCGCTTAATATAACCCATATTTTCGGGTGTATCCAATATATTTTCACCTAATGCCCCGCGTCTGACTAGTTGAATGGCCTTTGTTTGCTCAACATTTTATTTCGCTGGCACACATTTTTCTTCCATTTTCCTTCCATTTTCTTACCGGGATCGTAACTTTTCCCAATCCCGTCCCGCCCATTCTCTCCTCTTAAAAGCGCAATGTTTGTTGTGGAAATGTGAAAATGCGACTGCGAACGCGAATGCGAATGTGTATGGCCGTGTTTTCCCATCCCATTAACTCAACTCCCGATTTGGCACATAAAAACAACATTCAAAATAACTAAAGCACTCACTTTGCCTGGCACATAATACCTCCAGGTGAGGTCGGGGCCGGGGAGGCTGCCAGGCTGCCTCCCCCGTCTACATAATGACTGTTTCGGCTCCTGAAATGTCTGAAATGTGGAGCACGGGGCATAGAAATCTCTCTAGCTCTAGCTCTGGCTCTACCTCTGGAATGGAATATGGAACATGCGCGGGCGCCCAAAGATTCCCAACAATCTCCGGCGGGGCGGCGTGTGCTGCCTTTGTCTAGCTCCAGCGCCAGGTGGTGGCGAGTGGTGTTGGGAACACACCTGCCCAGGTAGGTAGGTGGGTATGCACGCTACATTTACTTCCCCCCATAAACTTGCGACTTTAAGGAGCCCGAAAATGTGCTCAAAAACGCAAAACTAAAGCCATCATCGATTTAATTGCCGGCGGTAACTTCTTAATAGCTTTTGCCATAACCTTTGGGGGCTTCGATTTCAACGCCGAAATAAATGAATACAAAATATCCTAACTCCAACCCCCATAACGGAGTAATGAAATTTTAACAAAATAAACTTTCAGATAACTTCTTAATTGCTTGCCAAAAATCGATGCTTGAAGCTCTATCGAAGCTCATAACTATTTAATTGCTTGCCTCGAAAAGTTAAGACTTTGATTTCAACAAGGAAATGAAAAATATTAATGGGAAAACTAGTAATGGGAAAAACTAGTAATAAGAAAATTAAAAGCTAAGTTAAAATAGGAAAACTAGCAATAGGAAAATTATAAGCTAAATTTAAATAGAATAACTAATAATAGAAAATTAAAAGCTAAATAGGAAAGGAAAAACTAGTAATAAAAAAATAAAAAGATAAATTAAAATTTATATTTATAAAATGTAAAGAGAAAATGTATAAAATAAAATCAACAATAAATTCTGTATGTTTAATCTTTCAACTAATCGGTTTTCTGTTATTTTTGAGACATTAAAAAAAAAAAAAAAAACCCTTCTAAACAATTATTAAATCTGCGAGTTCAACTAGCAAAATGAGACGAATAATGTATGTAAAAAATCCCCCACACATAATTAACTAAAATTAATATCTAAAAAACATAGAAACTAAATTTAAAAGTAGCCAAACTTATGAGTTATAAAATAATTAAAATAAAACTTTGCTTACAGCTTTCAGCTGGTTGACCTCCTCAGTGTCGGCGGTGGCCATCAGCGAGCTCAAGTTGCTCGCGCTGGACATGCGGCGCAGCTGATCTGCTCGAGGCAGTAAATGATAAGCAAAACACATAAAAAAGGGAATTTAAATTAAAACAAACAAATTAAAATGAAGCAAGTAAATAATAAGCAAAAGGTAAATACCGAAAGAAGCATTTCCGGTGGGCAAATGGCCGAGCGGATCGGTGTCGCTGCCAGGTTGTTGCAACTGCTGCTGGTTGTCCTCAATCGAAGGAGATGCTGCTCCTGCTCCGCCCGAGGATGCTGCTCCTGCAGCCGAGGAGGATGCTGCTCCTGTGGCCGCCGCTACTGCAGCGGCGGCTACAGCGGCTGCTGCTGCTGTTGCAGTGTTGCTGCTGCTGCTACTATTGCTGTTGCTGGCCAGAGTCACCGCATTGCGGGCCGTGAGGACCGCTCGGATCTTGACAAAGGCCGCGTTCAGGTCCAACCTCTCGTCGGACCAATCGATGGCTCGCGCCTCCTGCTCGGCGGCCAAAGTCTGGAACTGCAGCTGCAGCTGTTGCTGCCCCGCGGCAGCAGCTGCTGCGGCTGCCTCGGCGCCCGTGCCGCTGCCAGGGCCGCCAGTGCCGCTGCCACTGCCACTCCCACTCGTGGCTGCCGCCCCCAAGGCCGTTGCTGGCAAGAGTTGAAAGTGACTCACCCGCTTGTGATTGTCCGGCAGATTCAGATAGCACTCGTTGTCGAATCGAAACTGCGACTGTTTTTTGAGTGTTTTTTGTTTCGAGTGTTTTTGGTGTTGGTTTTGTGCAAGTTGTAGTTTTGATTTTTTGCAGTGCAGCGGACAGAGAGAGAAAAAAGAGCAAAAAGAAAAGAGAAACGGCAATATATATATATATATATGTATGTATATACTTGGGTTTGGACAAATCACATTAATTTCTGTACAGACAAGGACAAGGTTTTAGCTGCGGCGGTGCAGAGTGGTGCTTTTTGTTGGTGCCAGGATATGATCAATTCCTGATCCCTCCCCCCTAAGAGGAGGTAAAGGAAGAACAACTCACCTTGTAGCCGGGACCCAGGCGGTGCATTGCGCAAATCTGCTGCGTGGTCAGCGCCTCGCTGAACAGGTAGATGGCCGACATTTGGCCGCAGAAGACGCGCTCCTCGTCCAACTCGGGCGTGGCTCCAATGTAGCACTTGTCAAAGGGCTGAAAAGTGAGGGGGGAAATTATTAATAAATATTAGAAATTGGTGAATATTTTTAAGTTGGGGAAAATGTTTTTACTTAAAAAAAAAAAAATTGTGAATTTTTTATAAGTTCCCTCATTTTTACTGCTTTAAATTCAAGACAAGCTAAGCCTCATCCTCCTTTTTTGTTAATTTATTAAATAAAAATAATGGAGAAGATTATTAATAATTATTAGAAATTGGTATATATTTTTAATTTGAGAAAAATGTCTTTAATTTAAGTCTTAAGGCATGTAATTATGTATTTTTATTACTCAAAATATTTTAATATTTATATCCTTATATTTACTCCCTTAAATTCAAGACAATCTGAGCTTTAGTCTCTTGATTTTTGTTATTTTTATGAAAATTATGAGGGTATTTATTAATAACTATTAGAATGAAGGAAATATTTTTAATTTGGGAAAATACTACTAAGAAACTAGGGCAGATTATTGTGTATTTATTACTCATAATATACTAATAAGTCCTTTATTTTGTAACCCCTTTAAATGCCAGACAATCTAAGCTTTATTCTTTTGTTATTTTAAATAAAATACTTAAAAACTAGAAAAAAAAAATTTTTAATTGGTATATATATTCATCATGTACTTCCTCAAGTTCAAATTATTTATTGCAATTATCTTAACGCATCTCTTAAGAATTAAATATGTCTTATGTCAAAAAATAATAAAATAAAACATAAACTCAACATGTGTCCATCAAATATTCATAGTTATCAAAAGCAAATACTAAAGACAGATATTGAGTTGTACTCACATCGTTTGTGGAAACAAACCAGGCCATCTCAGTGGAGGAGGCCAGCTGTCCGTTAACGAGGCACTTGATTTCGCTTTTCGTCCAACGATTGTATATATACACTATGGCAATCATATACCACTGAAGGGAAGGGAAGACATATAGAAATAAATAAAATATGATATTCACAAAGCCAGGTCCTACCTTTCGTGGCTGGAATTCGTATTTGACACAATGCTGAAAGCCCTTTCCCTTGACCTTCATGGAGGTGAGGACGAGGCAGTTGCCCACAAAGTGCGCCGTATAGCCCACGCCCTTCGATGTCTTAAAGCTGCAAAAAGGGATTAGATATTTATATAATATATTTATCACTAAGAAATCCTTAAAGTATACATTTTTAATATATTTTTTGACTACTCACCAGTAGAGGTAGGGCTTCTCCCGTTCAATATTCACCGAGTTGATGGGGTCCAGGCGGAACCAGGTGGTGAAGGTAAAGCCGTTCTCGTAGGGCCACTTGGCCAAAGGCGGCAGGACCATGGCCTAAAAGAGGAAACGGAATTAGATTCGAGTTGGATATTAATAATGAAAACATTTCGTGGCCAATTAACATGGCATAAGCCGCCTTATTAACTTTGTCTGGGAAACCGCAGCTGAGGGACTCTGATTTCGAGCTAAATAAATCACAGGAAATACTTTTGAATGAGACTGGGGCGGGGGGTTGTGGTATTCCACTCCGCAAACTACACACGAATGTATTTCCTGTGGCACAGGACCTCAAAGCCATTCCAGACATTCAAAAAGAGAGGAAACCCACAGCACAGAAGAAGCCGCAACAGGAATGGACAGAGAATTAAAAGGAAATGAGCACATTTGATTTATCATCGGAATGTACGAATATACATATATATTTCTGTGGCAAAGGCGATGGCGAAGGCGAAGGCAACTCAAAGCCAACTAATGGCATTTGCTGGCAGTTCATAAATTCAATTCACTTGAAACTCTGCTCCAGCTGCTGCTGCTGTGACAATGCTATTATGCATATTATTTCTGTGGAAATCCATCCGACATTATCCGCTTGAGGCATCAGGTAAATCATCTTCAATCGGATAGCAAATATTTATGCATCTGATTGGCAAGACAAAGAGCAGTTCACTTATCTCCAATTATTTACTTGGCTCAGAGTTGCTTTTAAAATTGATTTGTGTCAACATTTTTGGTACTTTGTTGTCACAATGTCATTCAATTTGGCTTTGTAATTATTTTATTGACTTCAATTAACCAGTTGTGCCTGCAAGTTAAATGCTAATGCGATCGAAATTATTTAAGACCAGCTTAGCAAATGGAATTTCTCACATTTGAGTTATTATATTTCATGAATAAACATGTTATTTCAGGCTTTACTTCAGTGATTTTTCTGTGGTATTATTTCTTATGATTTATTTATATTTATTCAATCATCTATTTACTCTTGAACTTTGTGCCACGCTCGCTCGCTCTCTCTTTGGGGTGACAAAGATCAAATTTCATTTACTTTGCACTTATCCGGCGACGCCAGCGAACAAAGGGAGCACTTTCGAGGAGCAGAAACCCGAGAAAACCGGCTAAATGGGTTAAGGCCAGGCGGACGTGACAAAGGCTGACACTGTTAGAGTTTTGCTGCGGTTGCAGCAACTTTGCACCACTGCCACATCCACAGCCGCAGCCACTGGTCCGCCATGTCACGCCGCCATTTTTACCCATTTTTCCAACACTTTCCGACTTGCACACTGAGGAAAAGCAAAAAGTATTGTTATTATTATAAATTATTGCACACTTTTTGGCTCATTTTAAAGTACTTTTCAAAGAAATAATAAAAAAAGAATGATAACAACATTTAACAAATAAAATTTGGCCTATAAATATTCTGTAAAAATTCTCACTAACGATTTTCACCAACGTTCCCAACAAATTACAAACTATTGAATAGAGAAGAGAATTGAAGAATAAGAGAAATCTTTGAAATATTTGAACATTTCCTCAATTTCCTTCTCTCTGTGCTCTGTGTGCACTTCTCCTTTTCCAGTGAGAGCAATTGGGAAACGCAGGAGGAAACTGAAATGGCGCCCTGGTGATTTTGGGTTTTGGCTTTCCGAAAAATCTCATTATTCGAATCGAATCCCGTCCTGTTGCAATCAGCACCATCAATGACATTAAGCGTGCTTGTGGATCGCTGATCGGCGGTTAACTGCGCGGGGTCTGGGCTCGATGAATTTCGCCTGTATTTCGCTGGCACAGCCTAGCTCAAAAAAAAAAAATAGTGTCGCCTAAAAGCTGGCTAAACGAGAATTAAAAAGGCCAAATGCGTGAAAAGTCGGGGGCCAACGACAAAAGAGAGGGGGAATGGAATGTGATGATGATGATGATGATGATGATGATGGCAAACGTTAGATGCGAGGACATCCCATGGTTTGGATGGATAGGTGGGTTGGTTCTGCCACCCCCGCTTCTTTATTGGATGCGATGCTCGTCGCATTTGACTTCCAATTCACTTTATGGCATTTTTTATGCGATGGACACATCGATAGAGTGGACTGGTCAAGCACAAATACACACATTGGAGAGCGAAAAAAAATATACACACACTCGCAGCATATCGAATTCGTTTTAAGTGCGACGCGCAATAAAATAAAAGCCCCCGGAAATGTTAGGAGGGGAGTCTCTGTGCACCCTGGAGAGCTCATTCCATGGAGTGTGAGTGTGTGTGCCTGTGGGCCTTTTGTTACCGACACAGTTGCATTCAATAAAAAATGCAAGCGACACAAAAGAAATTGGAACAGAACCTAAACTAGAAAGAATTCAATTCGAAAACATATGAGAACATATGAGAACATATTCCATATTTTGAAAGGGATTTTAGAATGGAAACACTATAGCAAACCCCAAAGGATTATCGTCCTCGGACATATATATTTAGCAGCACTTACCGATCCCTTGCGGCCCGGAAAGCTGAAGAAGACATCCGGCCCGTTGCGGTGTGGCATCTGCCGGAGGACATTCAGCAGCTTGGCCGAGTGCCGTGGCCACTTGCCATTGGTGGCCTTCATTGTGCCGAAGAGCAGCTTCAGCTCCTTCACCGTTATGCTGTAGCTGGCCAGCACGCCCAGCATCTCGATGAGCAGATCTGTAAGTAGTTAAAAATAATATTTAAATTAAATTGTATAATATAATATATGCTTAAATTTATTTCTAGTTTCGGACTACTCTGCAGATATGGCTCTAAGCTCCATGTCCGAGCCATTAAGTGCGGAAAGGCCGGAAATGTGCGGGTGTGTGGCCTATAGGATATGCGCAAATGTTGCTGACAGCCTCCCCGTGTTTGTGGCAACAATCAAGTTCCCGTTTTAGCTCAGGTGGCGGCAGGCGCCGAAACCCAAATGCAAATGCTAAATGCTGAATGCTAAATGCAAATGCAGATGCAGCTGCAAAGTCCTCGCGCTCAGCCAAGTGGCAAGGACACGCGCGCTCTCTCACAGAGCCGAGGGGCGTGGCGTTGTTCGGGGGGCGGTTTAGAGTGGGCGTGGTCGCAGCAAGGCCAAACTGTATATTGCATTTGATCTAGCACTGTCATTGCCAGACGCGAATGGAATTCCAATTTAATGTAAGGTCAAGTAGGGCCAACCAGAAAGTTGCCAGATGGCTTTAAGTTACAGTCCGAGCTGCCAGATGGCCTTAAGTAGTAGTTCGAGTGTGGCCATATTTTTTAGGGCTTACATTTATAGATGAAAATCTTGAAAATCGTATGGAATAAATAGAAAGACTTAAAAATAAAAGTTCCACAACTGTTTCCTACATATTTCGAATTATTTTCTAAACAAAATTAGTAAGAATCCATTTCGAATTAAAAGCCAGTTGCCTGAGAAGATTATTTAATAGCAAGGAATCAAGGACATTCCGTCACACTGCAAACTTTCAAGTCTCCATCGAGAGTTGCAGCAAATATATAATTTATGAAATTTTAATAGTCAAACTCCCCCGGGGGGAGTTGGGTTGGTAGGAAAGTTTTTGGCCAGAAGAACCACATAAATATTTCCATCTCCGTCTCCGTCTTCAATATGCCAACCAAAAGATGATGACTCTTTGCAAAGTTTCCCCCTGTTGATGCCTCTGCATTTTCAATCAAGTTTTAGCCAAAAGCTTGGCCAAATAGTTATTAATTCCGGAGTTCAAACTGATTGCCTCCGTCGCTCTTTCCTCTCTTTTCTCTCTTTCTCCTTCTCTGTCTCACTCTTACTCCTGCTCTGGCTCTGTGGCTCCGACCCCCTTGGGTGCCATGGGCGGAGTCGTCGTCGTCCTCCTCGTCGTCGTCGTAGTCGTCTGCTTGCGCTATTCCCAAACTTCATTTGTAATGCACACTAATTGAAATGGGACGCTCGGGCCGTTTTAATGCTTGGCCTGTTGGCTCACCTTTCCGTTCCCATTAGCCCACGAGCTTCCACACTCCTGCACCCTCACCCCTTTTCACCTGACTCCCCCCTCCCCTGATGCATAAACACACACACACACACCGTGCCACACGGAAAATATATTTATATGGCTTAATTAAAAGAAAACGTTTCACAAATCTGAGTTCCATTTGTTACTCAGAAGTTTTTCTATTAAAAGTTTATAAATCTTTACAATTTTAATATTAATTCCTTTAAATAAGTTGGTTTTTTTTATTTAATTTAAAGAACCAAGCTTGTGTACAACGTAAAACTTCAAGAACTTCTTTAAATCCCTGTTTTTTTTTCTTTTTATGCTTCAAAGTTATCAATTCTTTAACCACTTTCTTTAAGCACTTATTAATTCGAATATTTTCATAGTGCTTTTAGTTTATTTCTTATTTATTAAATATTATTATCTATTAGTAACATTTCAAGCTTGTTAATATGTCTGCCTCTTTATTGTTTACAGTGTTTAATGCCTATATTAATTTTCTATATATTAATGCCATAATGCTTCTCAGAGTATTTTCTTTATTGAATATTTTTTTATTTTTCAGATCATGAGAAATTGGGAACTTAATTCTCCTTACTTACTCCTACTTAGGTATATATTTTTTTCTGCCAGTGCACACACACCATCAACACGTTTCGGGTTGCGTGAATTAAGAAATTGAGTAACTGGCAGCTCCCAACCTTTGGGCCACTGGTTGACCCAAGTTTGGCAGTCGCCGCCAGCCCCCAAAACGTCCCAAAGCCCCGGCATTCCCGGCGGCATTCCCAAGACGACAATGTCGCCCAGTTTGCCAGCTTCCCGCCTGCAGCCTCCAGGCCCTAGGCTCCCCAGTTGCTGTTCAGTGACGCTTTTGCCGGCTTTTCTCCACATTTTCCGCAGCAGCAGCATCATCAGCATTTAATTACATTTTCTTTGGCATGCCAAAGTTTTTACTGCCCCAACTCATCATCATCAGCAGCAGCAGCAGTATATATATACGCATATATATCTGATGTATATATAGAGAGAGAAAGAAGTGAGAGCGTTTAGCGCAACAATTTCTCTTATCACATTTTTGCGATTGCATTGCGGACATTTTAAGCTCTTTAAGCTGCTGCTGCCGCTGCCCAGGAAAGTAGGCAATTTCATCCAGACATACAGAAAGATATAGAGACTGGGAGAGAGAGAGAGAGTAAAAGAATCCTAGAAGTTGCCACTCGTGGCTCAACTTTGGCCAAGACAACGAACTTTTAACTTATCTAATTTCTTGGCAAGTGTCACGTTTCGGCATTTGTCAGGTGACACAGACACACACGCGACACGAGGAAATATAAGTGTGGAGTATGTTAGACAGACATCTTCTAATGTACAGAGAAAGAAAATTAAATAAAAATAATAAACAAAAAAAAAAAAAAAAAAAAAAACAAAGAATAACTTAAATTATCTAGGACTACGCCTATAATTCCCAAGTACGAATTCTGGAAAATGACTTATCTAATATAGTTTCTTTTCTTTTATTTTCGCTTCAGTGTATGTATGAAATTATATGTTTGTTTGTGGCCTTCCCTTTTCTTATTTTCCTCCACTTCAATAAGAACTACATTTTTCAAGAAGTGCGCCTATAATTCCCAAATACGAATTCAGCGGACAATGTTAGTCCTCTAATTTCTTTTTAATTCCAAACTACGAATTCAGCGCACAATGTTAGTCCTTTAATTTTTGTTATTTTTTCCTTTTCGCCTCAGTGTATGTATGAAATTATGTCTTTGTTTGTCCCTCCACTTTCTTATTTTTCTCCCCCTCCTTCTCTGCTTTTTCACCCCCCTTTTAGCCAAGTTTCACGCACACACACACACACTCGGCGTGGAGCTCAAAAGTCAGCGACTGCAAATTGACAGCAGTTACAGTTCGTTAAATGCGGAATGAAGAAGCAGAAGCTGGAAGAGATATGTGAAAGGGGTTGGGGCTCACAAGGGGCTGTGGGTTGTGGGCTGTGGGTTCTGGTTGGGGTTGGGGTTTGGCGGAGGAGACCACAGATGTGTCATTGACTTAATAAAATCAAAATCAAAGCCAAAGGCACGCACATGCTTAAGGCATCGTGGTTGTCTGCGTCGCTCTCATTGGGAAGGGGGAAGAAGAAACAGTTACGGTCAAAATTATAGCAACTACTGAGAGGTAAAGATATTTTGAGGTAATTTAGGGCATTTTGTAAGTTTTTTAAAGAAAGAATTAGCTTGGTTTAACTTTTAAATTTAGATGTTTTGTTAAATAAAAATCAAGCACTAAACCCTTAGTGCTATTATCTTGACCCCATCTGTAGGGCCAAAGAAAAATGGGCGGCGCCCGCTAATGAAGAGCAAATTTGCTGCCGCGCTGCCTTACTTGCGTGCCATTCCCCGCAATTTTCCTGCTACATATATTTTCCCTGAATTTTCCACACACACACACACACACAGTAGCAGCGGCCCTTGGGGGTGGCAACTTGCTCCCTCGGTGGTTTCTCGGTTTTTCCCCAAACTGGGCGTGTCAGTGCTGCTGACAAGCGTGAAATTAATCGAGAGGCAATTCGGCGGACGCCAGACTCCAGCCAGCCAGCCCAAAACCGAAAGCCCCATTCAGGCCAAAAACTCAAACAATAGAAGGCGAGGCGAATATTTTTGGTAACTGGCTCTCTGCAAACTCAATTGTTCTACCAACCGAGAAGAACTCCATAAAGCTTCACCTGAATTATGATTAAAAACCAAAAACAAATAAAGGTCCCCTTTCATGATTTCCTAAATATTTGCAGGTCTCTAGTTTCTACCCTTAAAAAGATTTAATCACAGACACACAACAATTGTGTTGAGAGAGCAATCAAGCGAAAATATACTCGTCTTTTAGTATTTAATTTGAGTTAAATTTCTGCATATGCTTGGCGAGTAAACTTTTACAATTGAGAATGGAAATATTTGGGGAATGTGTTGCAACAATCAACACAAAGAGTTTTCAGAGCATTTTTCGTTTGACTTTAATTGAATTTAAAGTAGGAAATGGTATTAAATGGTAAGGATGCTAAAAATATTTCAGGAAAATATATACCATATTTTCAGTAGGGTCTTAGGTATGCAAATTTCATTATTTGACCAGTTGAAACTATTAAAACTAAACAAGAATTAGAGGTATTTAGCTCAGACTAATTTGGGCTTATCTTAGGGTTAATTAAACTTAAACCTTAATTATTTATAATATTTTTACATACCTGCTACAACCGTTTCGGAGCGCTGCAGGCGGACCAGGACATGCTCAATGAGGCCGACATCTGTGCAGGCCTGCAGATTGCGGACGCTCTTGCGCAGAATTGCGATGAAGACGCTCCAAATCTCCGCCTGCAATCGAAAGTAAATACAGAAATTTTATTTTTTATCTGATTTTCACCCAAATAAATATAGATATCAAGATGTGTGCGTGTGTGTATGTCTCTTTTGGGAATAACTTGAGAAGAAGAAATGTGTGTGTATATTGCGAAATCAAAGTATCAAGTACTGCGATGTGGCTTGCCTTTTGCCCAGATCAATAAGCAAAAGTTAAGTGGCTACGCGGTACACTGAGAAAATAACCTGTATAAAATATTTTTTAATATTATTTTCATACAAATTCCTCAAGTTTTCAATCTAAACCGGAATTTATAACAAAGCAAAGCTACTTCGATTCCTTTTATTAATTATTTATTATTTAAATTGAATTAAATTATTGAAAATACATATTTAATATTCATTTCAATATTTACAATTATATTTCTCAGTGCAAACACACAAACAATGGCACAAAGTAAAAGAAAAAGACCAAAATAAGCAGCTCACGCGCCCGAGAGTATGTAGCACTTATCTGCTGCTTTGCCTCAAGTGTGTGTGTGTGCGTCTCTGCCTCAGTGTGTGTGTGTGTGTGTGTGCCTAATGTAAACAGTCATTGAAATAAAGTAAAATAATGGAAAGTAATGGCAAAATAATCGCAAGCCAAGACAGAGTTTTCTCCTTCGTCGCTCGCCTTTTTCCTTTCACCATTATTGCCTCAATTCTCGAGAACAAAAACAAAGCGTTTGACGGTTTTTTATGATTATTGCCTTTTGGTACACACACACACACGCACATAAACACACACAGCAACATATACATTTACAGAAACTGAGAAGATTGCACATTGATTGGCAATTGCAGGAAAAGCAAAGAGAATATCGTGTTGAATATATATTTCTGTATTTCAGTGTCTCTCTTCTTTCGTTTATTTCCACAATTTCGATAATGAGAAAAACAAAATGGAACGCATTTTCCATGGGAAAACAAAAGAAGAATAAGAAAAGATTTTAGGGGATTTTATTTACTGATTAAATTCATTTGAGTTTTAATTATAGATATATTTAAGTTTAGAAATAAAACAGTTTGGGGAAAATTGTTTAAAAAATTCAAAATATAAGGCTATTTAATTTCTTTACAAAAATATATATAGTTTTTAACCTTTTTTAATATTTCCTTTTCTGCTTCAAGAGTCACAACATTTTTAAATTTTATTTGAACATTATTTAAGCTTAATTTAAGGTTTTTTCTGTTTATTTTTTATTTTTCCCATTTCTTTCGACGCCTATCATCGTGTCTATTCCTTTGTTATCAGCTGTTCTGCTCGTTTTACGCTTCATTTATTGCTGTTTTCTTTTTTTTACGTTATTTTTTCCATGTTTTTGTTTTTCTAATGTACTGCACGCATAATTTAATTCGTCGAATCATAAATTTCCAACAAAAGTTCATGCTTTTGCCCCGATTTTCCTCAGAGGATTCTGGTGATTCACACCTGGGGCCCTGGGCCCTGGGAAGCGGGCTAAAATCGGCTTTTGGGTATACAAAATGTACTTAAATTACACAAAAAAACCCACTGATATATATACACACGTAATATATATAGTATATATTTATGGGTGCTTGTGGGTGGTTTTTTGCCTTTGTTATTTTGCAGAAATTGAAGATTTACAAAGCGCACCACAGGGCACTTATTACCCGTCGGTTTTTGCTGTCGGTTTTTCTTTGCATTCCTTTCCAGCTCTCCAGCTTTTCCTGCCTTTCTGCTTTTACATTTCCCTTTTAGTTTTATCCCTCTCTTTTTCTTGGGTTTGGTCAAAAACAACAATCCGTAGTTTGTTGGCCAAAAAAGTCTCATTTATTACTGTTTGTTTAACAATCGAAATTAAGTTTGTGCAGCTAGACTTGCAGTAATAAGATTTTAAAAGTTGTTGCACAGCCAGCAAGTCAAACTTTTCACTTATTTGTAAATAAATAAATATTTTGAAGGCAAAAACTTGTCAATGAAAATAATTACCAGTTGGGATTAATATATTTTAAAATTAGTTTTAAATGCATAAATAATTAAAGCCCCTTCAGATATTTATTTGTGCTTAAAATCTTTACATAATTTCCTCACTTTGTTTTCTTAAAGTCTTGAAATGATTTAATTTTTGCGTCGCTTGTCTTGTTGTTTATTTATCATCTTTTGTATTATTTTAGACCATTTAATGGTGCCTGCTGCTGCTGGCAAAAATATGAGAGAAAATAAAACAAAAGTTGATTTGACGCCGTTGCGCTTTGTTTTTCCAGCATTATTTCTTAATAAGCGCCAAGCGGGATTTTCCTCGATTTTTCCCTGCTCCCTATTTATATTCCTTGTTTTTTTTTCTGCCAGCAAATCCCCTCGAACAATTTGTTCCCCATTGAGCAGGGGGAAAGAGTGCCAGAGGCAGATGAAGATAAAGAAAAAATTAAATAATAAGAGTAGAAACTTCAGTCAGATTTTATTACGTAATTGGGTAGCAATTTCTTCATGGCACAACGGGCCCAAAGTTGCCACAGCCACTGAGCACAAATTAAATTTGGCCTTTTCTACGCCACCTCCCCCCTCTCTCTCTGCTCTCTTTTTTTATCTGCTTCTCCGCCCTTAAGTATGCTACAGAAATGCGGCGGCTGCTTCTTTGAGCCGAGATTTCCCCGACTTTTCCTTATATATATATATTTTTTTTTTACTGCGAAACGCAGTGGAGCATTTTGCAGCTTGTTGCTTGTTGCTCTTGTTTTTTTCTTTTTATTTTTTTTCCGTTTGTTGGAAGACTGGAAGACAAGGAGCTTCTCGTTGGCCAGGTTAAATTGAGCATCGCTTGTCCAGCGGCCGGTCAAAGGCCAAATGAAAGAAAATTAAAAATTAAGTGCAAAGTTTGCCAAGATTTTGTGTCAGGCTACGGGATGCGGGGCTGGGTGGGGATGGTAAATGTGGGAAAATACCTATAAAGCTCTGGCCGCCAGAAAAAGATAAAATTTATGCAATGGCCAAAGTTTAATTGCCCAAACACGGCCGGTGCTTATTTCTTTTTACACACGACAAACAAAAAACATGAAGAATTAATCGAAATAATAAGCAAATTATATGATTGTTAATATAAATATTTTATAGAGAGTTAAGGGAACTTAAGTAAATTAAATGAATGTAAGATTAAGCTAAATAACACTTTAAACTTATTTAAATCGTTGTAAGAGAATGTATTTTCGGTACTTCTTAAGACAAAATACAATAAAAAAATAAAAATAATATTAAAATAATAAATTTGGTTAAAAAAACTTGCACACAAATTAAATGAATATTAAATAAATATAAGGTTAAGCTTATCAACTCTTTAAACTTATTTAAAACCCATTATTTCTATTGGAATATATTTTTAAAGAACACAAATAATATATATAAATATAAATTCACCAGATTTATTTACAGTTTTTGCTTCCAGTGCATGAGGAAACTCAGTGTGTGTGATATCATGCAATTTATTTGCAATTTACGACCCCTGCTTCTCCACATGGAGACAATTTTCTTTTGCCATTCTTCTTTTTTGTTTTCTTTTTGTTTTGCACTCATTTTCCACTTTATCAGCGATTTGTGTGTGCCTTCTTCTGTCTCTCTCTCTCTCCCCTTATCTCTCTTTCCCTCCCTCTGTCTTGCAGTCAAATCGTTTCGTTTCAATAGAATTTCAATAAATTTATCAACGTGTCGCCCCGCTGAGTTGTCCATGCCCTCGTCCTTCGCCTTCGCCGTCGCCTTCTGGGTTGCCATTTTCATCTGCATCTGCATCTGCATCTCCATCATGGTGCCATGGATCTGCTTTTCCCGCTTTTCCCACCCCGCCCGCCTTTGCCTCTTAGCATTTTCCATTTACCATTTGCATCCGCCGTCTGCTCGAACGTCTGCGATTTTTCCTTTTGGCCCGTCGAGCAGAAACGGGCAATCGGTCGTATACTTTATCTGGCGACAGCGCATCGTTTGCATGCCTGCAGTGCGAGCTTTTTCTTCCCTCAGCTCTTCCCAGGAAGGAAAGGAAAACTCCCCCCCACACACACTTGGGGAAAAATGGCCAAATTCTTGAATTGCGTTCATTTTTGTCTTGATCTATAAATTGCATTTCTAGTCAGTCTTAATTCAAGGTTAGTTAAATTTTAAATGTAACCTATCGAAGCTCAAAATATTTAGTTAGTTTTGGATTTTAGGACAAGGACTTTCGATCTTTTTAGAAATCCTTCCTTGGCTGTGTAACTTCTTGTGTCAACTTCTAAATGTTTATTTATTCTCTTTTTCTGTGTGTGTACTTTTTTCCCCACCCGATTTTCGCCCTTCCGTGAAACTGACGCTTCGTTACCCCTATTCAATTTCAACACCCGCCCGGCTCTATCTTTATGTCATCTTTTTAGTGCCGAGCTGCAATCTCCTTCCTTTTCCTCAATCACCACCTCCTGCTCCTGCTCCTGCTCCTCCTACTTGTCTTGGGCAATGCGCTTATGTGCTTCCTTCCCCATGATTTTCCTCCCCCTGATTTTCCCCCCTTCCTTTCCTTTAGCCATCGAACGTGCCGCCAGGAGAGCCAACTGGGTTTTCCCTTTTGCAAATCTGCTGCGGCTCTAACGGAAATTTATTATTGACAGCATCTGCCGCTGCAATGCAAACAACTGTGCAAGGAAGGAGTTTGCCAAGGAAAATGGGCAAGGGAAATTCTGGATGGGGGCAAATCGGATGGCAGACGCATGGAAAATGCCAGAGTCGGCAATTTTGCGGGCTAAGTAGCGGCCTCGCGTGTGTGTCTGTGTGTGTGTGTGTGTGAAACTCCGGGAAAACCCAACTGGCTCAATGGCTGAATGGCAAAGACACTGACTGCCATTGACGTTGCTGCCAGGCATCGCATCTGATGTGCATAACATTGACACAAAGTGCAGGGGGCGGAAAATGGGCGAAAATCGGGTGGGGGAAACTCCGGGAAAGCAGGCTAGGACAGGCGAACAAAGTGGCCAGGAAATATATATTGGGGGTAATAAATATAGAACCCGAAGCCTATTTATAATACTCAGGAATGTCATTTAAATTCGGATCAAAATACATTAAAAAAGAGAAGAAAAAAGAAATTTACAAAATCGAAACTGACAAAAATGAGATAATGTATTTCACTAGAATAAAAAAAAAGAACAAACTGCCAGAATGACAGAAATCACAGCTTGGCATCAAGCTGCACTCATGAATTATTTAAAGTCCCTGAAAAGTGGAACCAAATCGTTTGCGACAGGTTTTGCTCGCAGATAGATTGCTATATCTTTAATGGACGTCCTGTCCTGTCAACTGTCGCTTTGCTGTTTCTAACTTTAGCTTTTAAGTTACACTTTGAAAATAATTTTCAAATATTTCCAGGCTTCCAAGTACATTTTAAAGAATATGGATTAAACATACATTAAATATTGAATCTAGGAAACAATGTTTTTTATTATTATTAACTATAAATTATGAAAGTATAAATGAAGTAGAATATTCCATGATTTTAATTTAAAAAATATATTCCTTTTAATCTGGTTTTAAATTCTAATTTTATTTAGAATATATGTTTTTAAAGCAATAAAAATTGTGCCCAAGAGCGTGCTTCAAAAATGTATAAATATATCACTGCATACTTTCGGACGCCTTTAATCTAAAACATATTATTTATTTATTAATTATTAACTTTTCTTCCTGTGGACTCGGGTTGCATTTTGTTGGCAACGCCAGACTCCAACTATGTGAGCTTTGCGACGTTGCCACTCAAGTGCCAAGTGACAAAGGGCAATCACTTGCGACCGATGCGATGCCAGGACCTGACCTCTGACTCCTCACTCCTCACTCCCTCCACTGCCACTTCCGCTTCCGGTTTTGCCGCCAGCCTTTGGCTTCCCCTTCAAGTTAATTACGCCAAAGTATTTCACATTTCGCTCCTTTTTGTCGGTGTCTGGCCCATTCTAATTTATTTAATTAATTTAAGTCGGGAGTTTTTTTTAATGACAAGTTAAATAAATTTCGTTGATGTTTGTTTGCGCTTGTCTCTCTCTTTGGGAAAAATGTCCCTTGACCAAGTTTAATTATTTATTTTCAGTCCGCGGTCCCCGTTCTTTTGCCTTTGTGGTCATCTTCTAATGATTTTTTTTTCGGTGGGTTTTGTTTGCCATCAAAAATTATCTTTCTTTCGTTTTTTTTTTTTGTTGGCAAATTTCGCAAATTAAAAGTTTCCACTTGGGCGGGGAGAAAAAAAAAAAAGGGAAAAAAGTTCGATGAGGCAACCCTTTATTCGAGGGACAACAACAATCCACTAACAAGTTAATTGAGAGCAATTTTCAGTTCTCTCATCGTTGAATTAAATTTCCAGGACCCCGGGAAAATGGGGTTAAGCATTAACAGCCAGCGAGTCGAGTTGTAATTAAGGATTGGCCGAAACAGAAACCGAAACCAAAACCAAAAAAACCAATTCCCAAAACCCTGGATCCTGGGCACGTTGTCCCCGCGCTCAGTTGGCCATTAAGGTGTCGCAAATTGAAAGCGAGCTGTGAGCTGCGAGCGAGAGTCACCCACGCGTTTAAAGTCGCCCGCAATCACTGACGCCTGACGGCGTCAACGACAAGAAAACAGAAATAAAAAAAAAAAATGAAAATTAAAATAAATATTTCAGAAAGGGCAGAAAAGAGTTGAGTGCAAGGGGAGGGCTCAAAAAGTGAAAAAAAAAAACGATTTATGTCAACCTTTTGATGCTGTCAAGTGGCGCAAATTGAATTATGCACAAAGAAGAGGTGTCGCCAAAGTCAACTGGCTCTGCTTTCTCGGCTTTTCGTAATATTTCGTCAACTTTGAACTCATTTTTGGTCTCCCTTTCCTCCCTTTCAGAGAGCTTTGATTTTGAAATTAAAGAAACATTAGGGGAGTTACTTTTTGAAACTCTCTGGGAGAGTTGGCAATCGCCATGCTTTTTATGAATATTTTGTAATATTCCATTAATATTTTAGGAGCTTAAATTATAACAAAATCATACTAGCTTACTTGCGGAATTATATAATTACAGCTTTTTAAATTTATATATATTTTACACAATTTTTTTTAATGGCTTTTGTCTTTGATTTCCTTAAAAAGGTTTATTTTTTATATCGTATTTTATCTTTAACTCGTTTTATTTAAACCAAATGAATTAATGCCTAATTTGCAGTCATAAACTGTATCTAAAAAAAACAGAACTAATTCAAAAACCTAAGATATTAGCATTATTTCCACAATTAATTCCATGAAAATTGCAATTTTTTTCTCCAAAATGTAGTCATTGTCTGGTGAATCCGAGACTGGCTGCTAATGCTGATGCGGCTCCAAAATCCGAAATGATGCCGCGCGAAGCCAATGGAAATCGCATTAAAATTTCTCGCAT
Organism: Drosophila tani; assembly: GCA_008042535.1. Taxonomy (NCBI): domain Eukaryota; kingdom Metazoa; phylum Arthropoda; class Insecta; order Diptera; family Drosophilidae; genus Drosophila; species Drosophila tani. The sequence continues at coordinate 117,722 of VNJO01001455.1, read as the reverse complement.
AAATCGGGAAAAACTGGCGAAAACTCAGAAAGAGAGAGAAACAAAAGGAAACTTTTGGGAGAGGCTCAAGGAGGAAAAGGGGGCGGGTCAGGTGGGTGTGACGGCGGCAGTCATGTCAAACATGAAATTCAATTGTGCTGGAATTCGAGACGAGCAAAAAAGTGGTCGGTCGAGAGAGAGCATATGCAGGCCATAGAGGGTTAAGCGGAAGCCTCGCATTTGTGCAAAAGTTTCACGTTGACATTTCCATAATAATTTACTTTCCATTCTCTCTTTTACTTGGGAGTATTTTCTTTTTCTTTCATTTTCAATTTTTTTTGCCACTCTCTGTGATTTTATTTGGGTTTTTCCTTCGTATTTTTGTCGGCCGCAGAAAGTTTGCATTGCTTTTGACGCACGACCGAGTAACGGAAGTGGGCGATGGTGGGCGGAAAAAAGCCGGCTGGAAGGACCCCGGGTCTAACCCCTTGACTGACCCCTTTCCCTGCTCACAAAAAAGCTTCAGCTTTCGGCTGTTGCTGCTGCCTTTTTGCATATTGATGAGGCGGGCACAGGCACAGGCACTGAGAAATCTGTGCTGGGATCCCTCTGCTGGCAAATGGAAAATGGAAAATCTGAAATCTAAAATCTAAGTTGCCCGCGGTGTAGGGGAGGACGGAAAACGCGTGTCAAAATTGAATGACAAAACTCATGTGTGCGGCATTAGAGGTCGTCGGTCGTCGCTGCCTTCTCTCCTTTCGCGAGAGAGACACATGTGCGTCGAGGCTAAGCCCGAAAGCCAAAAATGCAAAGCAGCTCAAAAAGTATTCCAAACTGTGTTTTTCTTTTTTTTTCGCCCACAGCAAACCGCTAAATCCCCTGCCGCCGATCGACCACGCCCACATGCTACCGTGTTTTTCCTAAGGCAGCAGCAAAACTTTATACATTTTTCATGGAATGAAAAATCAAAAATAAAATGTGAAAAAAAAATACAACAAAAAACAAAGAGCGGGGGTTTTATTTTACAAAATTTTCCCACAGCTAAAGGCATTATAATTTGAGATTATTCGGGAAAAACAAGGGAAGATACAAAGGAAGGTAGCTAGTAAGCCCCTTAAATACCAAACTTGTAGATCTCCTTTTTAATTAAAATCAAGAAAAATAATGACTGCTAATTAACCAATTAAAATAAAACCTTTAATTGTTACTAAAACTAATAAAAGCCATTTAATGTTGCTTCAACTTCATCTCTCTCCCATTCCCATTCCCCTTGGCCCTCCTCTTTTTTAAGCACCAATAATGTGCTTTTAATTTCAATTGAAATTAACTTCCAAGTTCGGTTTGATTGGCTGTATAAAATCCTCTATATTGCCTATATGCTTTGTGCATCCAGAAAATGCCAAAGCGAGAGGAGAGTGAGTACTCATCTCCTGCCAAACGCACCACCGTACTTAAAATGCTATTAACTCAAGCGAAGAGTAAAGAGAGGAAAAAAAAAAAAGCGAAGAAAATATTGAAACTTGTGCGGCTTTTGGGCTTTTCGGCTACGCTATTTCGGCCCATTTCACTCCAGCATCATCCCAACCAGCCCCATTTCGGGTAATTCTATTTTTCCTGCGGAGAAGGAGGCGGGGCGAGGCGAGACGAAGCGTCTACTTAAAAATACATTTACACTTTAATGACGCCCGCGTCGGTCTCAAAAGCGCAAAAACCCAGAGAGCCACAGAGCCAAAGCAAAAACAAATCAAAAAGAAATTAAATGACCTTTTCACATGCCAGACAATTCTTTAAACTCAACGGGTGGCCCCCAGGGCGGGAAACCACCGCAAGGCCAGGCCAGGACAGGGGCCAGTGTTTCCATGGGTTGCCTAGGATGGTGCCGGTGCCAGAGGGTCGGGGTCAGGTTCGGGTCATTCAATGTGTTTGACTGCCGTCGTCGTTGCCATCGCCGTTGTCCCCTACGTGACGAGTGCTGCCAATAACAAAAAAAAATAAAAGAAGAAAAGAATCCCGAAGGGGGCCCAAAAAAAAGAAAGCAGCGGGAAGAGAGTGGCAAGAAATCGGAAATCCAAAAATAAAATATAGAAAGTCGAAAAAGCAGCACCCTGACAGAGTTTCAGCAAGTATTTAAAGGTTACTGATTAAAATTAATCAAAATCAAAAATGTGGATAAAGCTTGTTAAGTTAATTAAAATATTTAATATTAGATTTTCAGTTCTAAAGCTGCAAATAAAAATTAAATTGTATAACAAATACCCTGTTTTTAAACCTAGTTGTACGCTTATTGGCCCGCTTTCTTGTTCTACATCCCAGCTTGATTGATAAGTTCAATGATTTAATTAAAGAAAATATGCTTTAAATTGCTATGGATTCGGTCAGAGTTCAAAATACCTCAGAAAAGGGTATAACAGAAGGAGAGCAAAGCAGCATATCGCCGGCGACACAAATGTAATAAAAGGCGGCATCAAAAGGCCAAAAACACACAAAAGGCAACGCTGCCAATACAAATGCCAGGTCCCGTGTCCCGGCTAATGTTGAACCCATTTCAAAGTGTGTCCTTCCTGCCCAGCCCAGCCCAGCCTCAATCCCTTCCTGCCTGCCTCGCCATTCCTTGCTCCCATGTCCGTTGTGTCCGTAAAACTTTTGTTATTCTTGTGTGCATTTCAATTCTATTCTGTCTCTATCTCTGGTCTTCTTTTTTTTTCTTTCTTTCTGTTTTGTAGCTCCTCCATCTCCTATCAGGGCAATCACAATTCATATTTAATGGCGAGTTCGATTCCAGCTGCCCTGCAGTGGCTTTGGCATTCAGCAGGGCCTTGACTTGGCCTGACTTTGGCTGGGCTACTTGCATTTCAATTCATTCAACCTATTGTCAGAGTGTGACCAGGCTTGCATAAGCAACAGCGAACTAGGGAACCATAAGGGAGAGTAAATAATGTGATCATATTGCATTTATATAATAGTTTAAAATGGGAATAAGTTCACTTGCAATTGAACTTCATCAACTTATTGAATTATAATTAAGTCAGAGAGTGACCAGGCCTCAAAGCATCAAAGGCAACAGAAGAACGTAATCAATATCAGTATAGAGATCACTAGTAATTGAATTTTATCAACTTATTGAATTTTAATTCTTGTCAATTATTATAAGAGTGTGACCAAGCTTACATAAGTATTAATTTAAGAAATATGAAGGCTAGTAAGCAGAGTGATCAATATCAGTATATTAAACTTATGTAACAGTTAAAAATTAATATATAAATTAAATATCTAAACTTAAAAGTAAACTCGTTCTTATTAAAAAACCAGTGTGCCCAACCTAGAGTATGCTGCAGAATGGCGCACCGTGATGGAAAAATAATAACCCCAGCACAAAACTACCAACGAAACTTTCGCCCCAAGACCAAAATAAATAAGCGAAAATAAATCCCACAAGAACGCGGCCAAAAACATAATCTTCTTATGGTCATTGCTCAGCATTACACAAAATACAGTCACACTGGTAAATGGAAAAAGGCGGAAATAATATGGAGCTTGAGGTGGAGCTAGGAGGAGGAGCAGGGCCACCACCTCGAGCTGGTCGAGGGGGCGAATAGAAATGGAAAACTTATAAAATATCTGCGAGGAATACAAATTCAATTCATGAATAAATTTCATGTATAGCCCTTGGCTGCTTTCTATTTTATGTATTTTATGGCACATGCCGTTCGTTGTTGGTGTTGAGGTTGCCGGGCGACTCTGCATATCTGCCTGGCTTTGGCATTAGGGAAAGGGACAGGACAGTGGGAGCAGCATCCAGTTGATGATTTACCAACAGGCGGCCAGGCCAGACCAGACCAACACACACATACTCCAGATAATTACGCCGCGGTCTAGACTTTAAACCCGGGGTTAGGTTTTCGAGTTTCGCCTGGGCCAGGGAAAAGTTGCCAACTGGCAACGGAAAATTGTTGGCTGGCAGTGCCGCCTCCTGCCAACATAATCACAAGTTAATCCTCCGTGTAACTTTACCACCAGCCAACTGGGCAGTGGCAGTGGGAAAGTAGCAGTGGTGGCTCTGGCTCTGTTCGAATGTAGATAAGCGGCCCTAAGCCAAAGATACAACTTTCAGATACTTGCCAAACTGAAATGTTGCGATGGCTTCGCACTCCCTCAAAAACACAGCAGCCAAAGCAGCAGCGGCTTAAAAATGTTTCATTTTTATCGCAGCCAGTCAGCGAAAAGAGAGAGAGAGAGAGAGCTGGAGGTGGAAATTCCTTCGAAATAATGCCAAAAGGAAGTCGTCTTCGCCGCGCTAGGGTTTCTGCTTTCTGCTGCCGGATATCTTCATCCAACTTTGATGTTTGACTTAACGCACACACACACATGGTTGAAGCACTGAACTCTTAAAACTTTTGTATTTATATTCGAAGAATTCAAAAATTATACTGCCATTGGATGAGTTTCCAGCTAAAAGCTTAGCTTCAATCTCTATAATTCCTATTCATTTGTAATCAGCAGAAATAATAATAAGTATACCTTTTCATTAGAACTAAAAAGTATGAAGGAAATTCCTAGGAGTTCCTTAAAATCATTTTAATTACGTTTGTAGAATATTTAGTATTATACTAATGTAAAAACCCACACCCAGCAAATGTAAAAGAGACTGAACTTCAGTTTAACAAACACTAAAATAAATTTCAATATCTTCCACACACTTCTTTAAATTAATTTTATAAAATAAGTAAATTTATTAAAATATTTTCACACCCCTCAAAAATGAAATACCTTCCACACTTAATATAAAAACTACCAATTGATCGCATTTCAGGTGACAATACTTGTCGAGTCGCGTCGCTCGCCGGGAGCTTGTTCATTTAAAAAGGACCTGCTGCCTTTTGGTCAACAGCAGGACATTGTTTGCGGAGCCTTTAACAAAGTTATTTACAGCTACCGGCGGCTACCAGTCTCCCAGGCTCCCAGGTCGAAGTAAAAATACAAGAAAAACGAAATGCAAAGGGAAAACAAAGAGCGGAAACCAATTCGACGAAAGGTGAAAGGTGTTCGTCTGTTGATTCCCACCTTTACCATTGCCACCATTCCTTTTCCTTTTCCCAGCAACCGCCGGGGGTCCCGGGCCATTCTGTTTCGGATCCGGATCCTTTCAGCCATCAGCTTTCAGCGCGCTTTTAGCTCTTTTTGACTGTGGCAAGAGTTACGCAAATTGCTGAGCTGGCAAAGGCTGTAAAATTTTATTGAGCATACAGAGGCGACGAGCCACGACAAATATGCGGTCCGCCCTCCGACTGCCGCTGACTGGTAGGCCGCATTACGGCCTTAATTTCCAAAAGAAGCTTTGATTTAAAGGGACCAACGAACACGGCACGGACTCGGCCGAGAAAGGACGATGGCGATGAATTTATTGTCAAGTATAAAATGTTATGGCCATCAAGGTAAAGGTACAGGGCGGGCCACCTGTCACGGCGGGGACAAGGACCAAAACAGTTATTTGCACTTGCCTCAGTTACGTGCCGAATCAATTGGGCGACGGCTGCTGTCGACGATTGTCAAAGGGTGGTGGTGGTGGTGGTGGGGATTGTAGTAAAGGGGGGATCTTTCAGGGGCTGGACTCCACTGTAGTTGAACATAAATCATTTAAGACGCCCCTCTTTTACAGGGTACTCTCTTCACAAGAAAAGGAGGGAAAAAATCAAACCTGAATAAATTCTTAAAAATAAAAAAAATTCAAGGAGTAGGAAACATGATATAAATATATGATAAACATAAACAAAATAATATAATAATTAATACAACAAAATCTACAATCGAAACTCCAACCATAAAGTGTGTTAAATATTTATATAGGTAATCCCACGCCTCTGAACCTGAGCCAACTTATAATATCCTCGAAGGGGACATAGGGTTTGGTAGGTGGCATTCCTTAGTGCCCATAAAATGGCCGTAAATTCTGTGGGCGGTTTTGTGTTGCTCGGCTGGCTTTTCGGGGGCTCACACCTGCCTCGCATGCCAAATGAAGTAAGAGATCCTGGCGCCGCCACCCCCGATGATGCATATTTGATGCTTGTTTTACATATGCCAACAATCCAGGGATGACACATGCTTCCACAACACACACACCCACGCACAACCAGCAGCAGGCACGCACACTGCCAAAATTTGTCACTGACAATTTTCATTAATTTAAAAAGCCAAATAAATTGTGAGGCTTCAACCGCAACAAGAGCAAACATCTAGGCCAGCAAAGCGGAAACAAGCAACTGACGCATATCATTAAAGAGTAGTTACAGAGGCTGATTTTTAAGGGGGTGTGTGCGGTGTGTGTGTGTGTGTGTGTGTGTGGTGTGGGTGGGGTGCGTGTGTGCCATATGTAAGACACTCTTAAATGGATCGCTTGTTTGCGACGCACAAACACCCCACCCACGCTCAGGTGAGAAGACGTACAAGGCGCCTACGCAAAATCAGGGACAACGAGTTAAAGCCATCGAGAAAGGCATAACAAATTCTTGAAAGTCAAAAAGGATTTCTGGCTATGCTCTGGGAGTTGAAAGAAGGTAAATAAATAATAATAAATAAGATTTATCATAATAAACATAAGTTAACAGCTTCCAAAAATATTAGAACCATAAAATATATATAATATCAATTTATAATTTAATTAAAATTAAAATACAATGCTATTTTTCTGCTTTCCAATGTATACAAACAATTTATTCCAATTATTATTAAATATTTAATGCGTTTAGTTAAACACTTTGGCGAATTCCATAAAATGAAAGCCATAATTCTGGCGAATTTAATCAGATCGCGGCATGGTGTTATTCGCCATTATTAAGCAAAATATTCCCAAAATGCCATTTGATATGCTTCAGCGCGCTTTGGTGTATGGTTATTCGTTATTTTTTAAATATTATTTCCCACCGAGTTTTTCCAGTGGTTAACGGCTGAATTTTCTAAAGGGGGTCAACGAACCAATGCAATGGAAACTCATAAAGCCGCAACTTTGTTGCGATTTTCCATTGGGCGGATGGCTAGATGGATGGTTGGATGGATGGATGGATGGCTGGTTGGAGGGCTATATACATATAGAACGCTCGCTACCGGAGCTACCGATACCAGCTTCTGATGTCTGCGCCTTCGCACTTTGGATGACACCGGCAACAACCAGAAAACCTGCACCATCACCAGCACCCACTCAGCCTGCCGGGAGAAAACACTTCCTGTCAGCACACACACACACACACGTTAGTCAGGATAAAAAATGGAGAAATAAAAAGAGGAAAGCACCCACACACTTACACTGGATCCTTTCGCCGGCAGTCATGCTAATAATTTGATGGCACAAGCGAGCGAACAGCGACAACGTCAGGTGTAAAATATTGTTAAGCGCAAGCACACACGGCCACACTGGGCACACTCATTCATGACAACATCCTCCCACTCATACACTTATAAAAATATGTTACAAATTTTAGCACTAAAAAAGACTCATATCGAAAACGTAGCGTTATGTAACATTTTTGAATAACAATTCGTGTTGAGAAGGAAAATGTAATTTATTTATAATAAAATATTTACAGGTTTGCTGGAAAAATAACTTGAGTTTTGAAATCCATATAAAAATGTGTCTAAAATTATGCCACACAATTTGTAAGACAGAAAACTCAAACTAAATCTGTTTTTTTATTACGATAAGATATTTTGTAGCGGCCTCTTCAGAGTTTTTTAAAACTGTAAGGATTTTAAATTTATATTTATAGTAATAAATAATACCAAAATCGAGAAAGCAACATTTTAAATAGAGATTCTAGGATTTAATAATAAAGGGAACTTTCTAAGGTCTAAATTGATAATTATTATCTTTAAACTCAACATTATTGGAATTTTAATTTCTTCCAAGTAAAATGTTCATATTTTTTCTCTCTCTATAACACAAATTCATATGCAAATCGGAGAAGAAATCCAAAAAAAAAAAAAAAAGGAAAGAAAACCAGCAGCAGAGGCTGGGGAAAAAAGGGGAAAAACAAGCTGGCGATGCGAGGAGCTGAAAGGCATTTCATGTTGATGTTGCGTTTTCATTACGCGCAATTTCGACTGCCACGCCCCTTCGTTGTTAATTTCCTTTGATGCCGCAGCGCGAATTGAATTAAATTCTATTAAAAAGTCACCGAAAACACACACCGAAAACACACACAAATCATACATATATGGGATATGTTTGTGGCATTTTGGCAGTTACTTTACAATTGCCCGAGTTCTTTTTCTGTTTTTCTACTAAATCTGCAAAACTGCAAAACTCACCTGCAAATTGGGCGGACAATGATCCAGCAGCTCCAGCATATGTTTGATATTCTGCGCATCCTGTATCACAAAATTCAATTCCATATCGAATTCACCGCCGACCAGCTAAAAACGAAAAAAAATAAATGAATAAATAAGGGATATATATACGTGAATGAATTAAATGTGAAGCAGCAGGATTTCGGTGTAAACAATGGGGGAGCCAGGGCTCGGAGCTGTTGAAAAATGTTCACAATTAGTGAAAATAATTTCTCCCCTTTATTTTTGTTTTTATTTTTATTTTTTATGATGTATTCGTATATACATTTTTGGGGTTAAGTTTGTACGGGGATAATCTGCGGGGAAAATATGCAAAAAGTTAGATGGCGAACATTTTGCACAGCAGCAGATTTGTAATTGGTAAAGTTTGAATTGGAAATAATGGATGAGTGTGTGCGAGTGTGTGTACTTTTCTTTTTTTTTGTGTGTGTGGGGACACGGCAGAACGGAAAATGAGAAATGGAAAATGACTGACAAAAGTTTGAGTGGAAAACCATGAGATAACACAGAGACACACACATGGCCGGATTAAATCCGTGGATTGGCTAAATTCAATGTTTAAATGGAATCTAGACCACAGAAAGTTTCCGGGCAACCCCACCTAGATAACTTTATCGGCTTGTTTTGATTGATCAACTCGGCAGCTGCTGTGTGCGTAAACTTTTTAATAGAAAACCGAACAGAAAAAGTGCACAGCCAAAGTTGGCCACCGTAAAGTCAATTGTAATGTAATTACAATGGGGGTTTAACTCGAAATTAGATACTTTTACATACAAGTTATTTGTTTCGGAATATTTTAGATACATTTCTGGACTTTTAAAACCAGATTTAAGTGATAGAATATTTTCCTAAAATCATATCAAGGAAACTAGATTGATTACAAAATGTTCAAGTGTTTGTAAATATAGTTAATGAAATTCCCAAATATTTGCATACTTAGTGATTAAAAAAAGAGACGAAAATCTACTCTCACACTGTCATTTTCCAGAAACCAGATATTTACTGCCCCCGAGTTTTTGGTATCTAATTCTGTTTGATGAATGATGATCTGACTTTAAATGTGCGCCCCCGGAATCTATCCCCCATTTTCTTATCGGTTTCTTTGGGAATGGGAAGGGATTATCATTTAGCAAACCATTTGCTGGCTTTTTCTCCTCGGTAATCCCAATCGCAGCCACCCCGCCTTTAGTTTCCGTGGGCTTAGGCTAAGTACAGTCGAGTGTGTTAACTGCTTGAGCGTGTCCTAGACACATCCTTTTGCCATCGAGGAGCAATCAGAGCGTCCTTTCAGCAGAAGGACCAACAACAATAACAATCGCCTGCCTGGGGGGGGATGAAAAACTGGTTGTTTTCCAAGGGGAAAAACCCTCCAGTCACGTCACAAAGCGGCAACGGCGGCGGCGGCGGCAAAAAAGGTTCTAACTTAATTATGCCAGGCGCCAAACGAAAATCCACTTGCTCCCCGGTCTTGCTCAAACCAGTGACAATTTCAGGGCCACGCCCACTTCCTCTTAGCCCCTACGAAGCTGTCAATAAATATATATCTTTATATCTCTACTTTTGCTGTCCAAAAATTGTTTTTCTTTGGCTCTTTTGTGGATTTTTTATACCCGTTAAGCGTTTATTACAAGGGTATATAATATTCCATGTACAAATTAATAATTTTAATATTATTTGATCATTATTTAGTTAAATATTTTTAATAATCCAGAAAAACCTCGCAATTCCTGTATTTCTAAGAAACTTATATGCCAAGAAAACCTCTTTCGTACCGGGTATTACCTAGTCGTGGCCTTTCTTTTATTATTATCGAAGCTTTAATAAAATCAGAAAAATAAATTCAATAAATTGATTAGAGGAGAGCGGAGGAGAGAGCGCGATGCTCCCCCGTTATCTTACAAGTGTTACAAGTGTCCTTTCACACACACACAAAGCGATATAAATCCCCAACTGTATTTATGTCTGTTTTTGTTTGTTTTCCTCGCCTTTTTTCCCCAGTTTTTCTCGCTTTTTTTTTGTGTGGGTGAAAAAAGCCGGGTGTGGGGAATGGCGGCCGCCAGTTTGGCGCCTGGCCATCAATGGACCAACAACCACACCCACACCCGACAGCCGCCACCGCCGCCACCATCATTTTATTTATAATTTTTTTTTACGTTTTTTTTTTCCTACTACTTTTGTGAGAGTGCACTCGAAAAGCTGCTTTATAATTATGCGAAAAACGATTTTAGCCCGGCTTGGAGTTTGTGATGGCGACGATGGAAGCAGGCCTTAGCCTTGATCCTTTTCTGCGGTTTACGGCCACGCCCACTGCGAATGCGATTTGCCTTATCACCTGGCAACAACAAAAGGGAGCCCAAGAGCGGAGAAAATCGGGACAACAATATGGCCAGCAAGCAAATCTGTCTGTTGTGATGCCGAACATAAAGCGAAATCAAAGCCGGAGACTTCTCATCCTCACCCTCCCCTTCGAGTGGCAATGAAAACAAACACAGTGGAGGAGCTGGCAGAAGCAGCAGCTCTAAGCCCGCTGGATTAGGTAGCAATTTATAATGCCCCTTTAAGTCGCCTCGGGAGAGGCATTGGAAAAACAAGGCAGGCCCCAAGCCAAGCCCACACCTCAAGCGAGGACCTCGTGAAAGGATTTTCCTCATTTCCAGGAATCAGGAATAAATATGTACAATAAGAGCAGCTTCTTGAGTTACTTGAACTAGTTGAGGAGAAAATAATTCTGTAATTAGGAAACTAACAGTCTTTCATATTAAATAATATACAGAAAAATATATAATAAATAAAAAAGGTTATTTTCAACTCATTAAAAAATCGAAGACAAGGGATTTCCAAATTGGATTCATTTTAAATGTAATGTAAAGAACCATTTAATGATTTTCTAAAGACCATTTACTGGTTATTAATAAAGTATATTTTATGGAAATATTCCTTTCATAAAATTTACCAAAAGAAACATATTAAATATTAACCAACATTTGTTCCAATATAATATATATTATAAACTATTATGCTTTTTGGGTTGTCTCCTAATTTAAACAATATTTTATATTTTATATCTAAGCATTTATTCAACTATAATTGAAACCGCAAGCTCGAACAAGCTCGACGGGGCGAAAGTCCATCTATTTTTAAGAAGAGAATGGAAAAGGACGAACAGAAGAGGAGGAGACTGGGGGGTGGTTGGAAAAACGCTCATTCATATTTAAATTAAACTTTGTGGAAAGTTTTTCGAGTTTTCCCAGCCCCCGAACCCACCCAGAAGCAGCCCCACAATTAACGCAGCCTCCGCCCAATCCCAACAATTTTCAGCCAGTTACGCCGCGTGTCTTAGTACAAGCATTTTAAACGCCGCTTAATTATATTCGTCGCTTGTTCTTCGCATCCCTTAATTTCCACCAGCAACCCCCAACCCCAGCGCGATTTTCCGGCAACTCCCCAAGGAGCTTCGCACCTTTTCTAGCACATTTAGTCAATTTTAAGTTCATTTAGTAAAGAAAAAACGAAGAAAACTTTTTCTTTGCCTTCGTTTTTCTTTCATTTTTCTTGGTTCTTTTTTTCTGTAGATTTTCTACATTTCATTTGTGCGGCGGAAAAGCTGTGGAAACTCTGGCATTGACGTGTCGCCCGCTTGTCACCTTGTTATCCCCACCCATGCCCACCTTGTCGCTTATTTAAAGTAAATTGAATTTCTATTTTATTTAAAATGCGCATTGAGACGCACTAAAAGTTCCTCAAGTGGCCCCCAAGCATTTCCCAGGAGAAAGGAAGCGGGAAATGGGGAATCGTTGGCAGTGTGAAGGTGTAAAAATTACACTATTACACTCTGGCAATGAGACCGAAATTTCTTTTTTGTTTTTCACTTTTAGCGAGTTCTCTTCTCTTTATCTCTTTTGTAATTCAATTTGATTTCAACAAGGCGAGGGAAAAAACGAAAGAGATATATGTGTCAGGCAACTGTAATTGAGGGAGAATTAACTTTTGGGATAAATAAAATATAAGTCAGATAGGGAGGAGGAAGTTTTCTTTTTTAAGGAATTATAAAGAAGATGAAGTATAGTTATTTATGAAGATATTTAAATGTATGTTTAAATTCCAAATAAAATAAATTTAAAGAAAATTCACTAATACTAATTTTGTATTATCAAAATAAGACCTAATTCTAATTCTTGTAGATTATAGACTTAACTTATTCTATTTGTTCAAGCCAACCTCCTTACTAATTTTTTTCGCCCACATTTTCCGCTTTTGCTGCCATTGGCATTCCCCCAAAGATCCCTGATTACGCCTATGCAGATATTCACAGCAATTGAGTCTCAGGTTTCGGGGAAAAGCTGCCTTTTCTCTTCCTCATTTTCGTGTTTGGGAAATGCGTTCCGTTTTGTTCGGTTCTCTGACTATTCTCGCCAGACTTCCCCACACTCCCCCTTTATTTCAGAGAGACAAGGCCTTCATCACCATTCGGGGAGCCAAGAAAAAAGCCGAAGAAAGGCAAAAACCTTTCACACAATACCCCCTCAGCTTTGTGCCAAATTTTCCCGGCTTTTCCCCAGCCCAGATGCTTCTTTTTTTCTTCGTGTGTCATTAGGGAATATTCGCAGTTTTCTCGTGGTTAAGCTTTTAAAACAGTTTTGAAAAGTACACAGGCTCACAGGGGTTTCCCACCCCGCCACCATCTTATCATACTTGTACGTAAAAATTGTTGCCACAGTTTCGCCGTTTTCCTTTTTCGAAGCGTTACTTTTAAGTTTCGGTTTTGGTTTTGGGTTTCCCTTCGCTTCCTTTGTGTTCCTTACTCAATTTCTGTTTTACTTTCGGCCCAAGCCAGAAGGAACGAGAACGTGGAAAAAACCAACACAAAAAAAATTGCTCGTTGGGGAAATTTTCCTGCTCAAGTTTTTATTGTTTGTTATTTTTTTTTCGGCATTTTTGGGTATGGTTTTATTTCCTTTGGCTTTCCGTGGCACCTCCTTGAGGGTTTCCCAAACGCAACTTGGTAGATTACTTTTGATTGTTCTATTTGAATATTTTACAGCTGGCATTGCGGCAACTCCTCTCTGGCTGATGGCCTCATTAGATGTGACTCCATTGGGGTTTCTGTTTCTTATATATATATCTCCTCTCTTTTTTTTTGGAAGCTGGAGGAATTATTGATGACGCTGGGGCAGTGGAGGGAAGACATCCGCCTGGCCCAAATCCAAAACTCCCACATCATTTATCATCACGAACAATTGCCCTTGGCTTAAACATTCTCCTATAATTATTACTTTTCCACCTCCCCATCCCCCTGCATTGATAAAGGGCTTCTCACACACACACACATATCCGCCTAACTGACAGACATCAATCAGATTCTTGGGAAAAGGCCGAGAATTGAGGAAATGGCAAGGCAACACAAGCCAGAGAAAAACAATAAACAAAAATATATATAGATAGAGAGAGAGGTATGGGGGCACAGAAAAGAAATTCCAACTATTTCTACATCTTATTTGTTGAAATCAAAATTCTAAATTTCTGTTCAATTTATGGAGTTTATGGGCGAGTTTATTAATGAGTGCTTTGGTGAATTTATTCTGAAGTTCCTAGTTAGGCTCCAATTTATCACCAGCTTAAGTATTTGTTCTTTTGATAGGTTTATTGGTGAATTTATTAATTAGCTTCATTGGTGAAATTAATAATAATTTATTATTTTATTATTTATTTATTATATGTTATTGGTGAATTTATTTCTAAGTTCATTGGTGAATTAATTCATAATTTTTTTGGTGAATTTATTCATAATTTTATTGCTGAATTTATTTATAAGTTAATTGGTGAATTTATTAATTAGTTCATTAGTGAATTTATTTATTAGTTCATTGGTGATTTTACTTATAAGTTCATTGGTGAATTTATTAATTAGTTCATTGGTGAATTTATTAATTAGTTCATTGGTGAATTTATTAATTAGCTTGATGGTGATTTTACTTATATGTAACTTCATTGGTGAATATATTCATAATATTATTGGTGAAATTATTTCAAAGTTCATTGGCGAATTTATTTATTAGTTTATTGGTGAATTTATTAATTAGTTTATTGGTGAATGTATTCAGCTTTTTAAAGTGTATTTGCAAATAAATCGGTCCCCAATCGATTACCAGCTCAAGCATTATAATTTTTTCCCTGTGCAACGGCTAAGGTTCCCTTTTTTCGGCATTCAACATTCCTTCCTTTTTTTTCTCTTGCTCCCGTTGGCTTTAATCTGTTTTATCTGGCACAGCTTTTGCTCCACTCGGCTTCTCCTTATCAATATGCAAAAGTTCGTTCCGGCGAAAGGCGAAGAAATGAGGGGGTGGTGGTGGTGTGGGCGTGGCATGCCCCAAACTTTGGCTAGGCAGCAGCTGATTGAGTGTACAGTCCAGTGGACAGGAGGGCAGAAGGCCGGGAGTACAGTGGGGGGACTCTGCACTGAAAATTGTTAAGCATAGACATTAAAATAAATTTATGCCATAAAAATACGCACACACACACATACACAAGGGGGGTTGACTGAGCACAGAAAGCGCTGAAAATTGTTTATCGCCATGAAAAGTTTTCAGTTTTGCCCCTGCTGGTTGTTCTTGTTGTTTGTTTGTTTGTTTGCTTGCTTATTTTCGCTATTTTCCATTGCATACTTGGACGCGCATGTGTGTGTTGTATCTGTGTGAGTTTTCAGTTAATCGAAAAAGTTAATCATCGAAGTTTTGCGCCACCAGAGAGGAGCTGCTTGGTCACTGCGAAACTTATTTATCAAAAACAAGTCCAGAGCACTGAATTTAATTCGGAAAATATAAAGGAAATTACCATTTGAATGGAAATTTATTGTGAGAATCATCCACGTGAAGAAGGATTCATTTACAAATTAAATTTGCGGTGCTATTGGTGAATTAATTGTTGAAGTTATTGGCGAAGTTATTAATAAAGTTATTGGTGGAGTTATTGGTGAAGTTATTGGTAAAGTTATTGGTGAAGTTTTTGATGAAGTTATTGTTAAAGTTATTGGTGAAGTTTTTAATGAATTTAACAGAGAAAGCTTGGTAAATAAATTTTTGAAATTTGTCGTGAATTAATTGCTTAATTTATAAATATATTCATTGCTAAATGCATTGGTGTGTTCAATAATTTAAATCCCAATTGATTTTTATAGGTTTGCAAATTTTTTAATTTGCAAAAAGGCATTCCAAAAACGTTTTTCGCTTTTTTCTTCCATGTAGCAAACTGGGAAAAAAAAGAAATAAAATTAGACATCAAATGAAAGGCAAACGTATATTTTCCAAATGAGATCCTGGGACTCTTTTTCCCTCCGCCTGCCAGTTCGTGTGTACACTTCCTTTTCATCATCTGAATATCCTTTGGCCTTCCCGGCAGCCAGGCAGCCAGAGAGACTTTGATTTCGTTGCGTTCGAGGCTTACAATTATTACCTTCTCACTTGATTGGCCGCCAGTCCCGCCTCACCCAATCAGGCCGGAATCTAAGCCGCAAGGAGCTGCCGCTGCCAGCCTAGAGCCACCCTGGAACCACCCTCGCTCGAACCGGCATTGGCCACAATGAGCTTCCTTTTAGCGGAAGTTTTGGCTGGCAAACATTTTGTAGAGACGAGAAATTGCATTGCATATTATTTGCTGATTGATTGAGTGATTGATTACTGGAGAGGCACCTTCCAGAATTCTGTGAGGACCGAGGGCTTCGGTCTTCGGTCTTCTTGAAAAAGCCACCCTCTTCTCTTATATATTGCCATTGCTGGTGGCATAGTCATCACGTAGATATTTTATAGGCTGCTCCCATTGAAAGCTTTACAAATTGTCATTTGAGCCGGGGAAAAGCGAGCGTCGCTGAGATATTAAGTGCCAAATGACAGTCCTCTCCTTGTCCTTTGACATTGACTTGACTGCCATCCCCAGTCGTCGACGACGACGACGAGGACGACGATGATGCCCCACCACCGCCGCCAAGGCGGCCATTAGTTTGTCATTGTCTGCGACATCCTCGACTTTGAACGTCAATAATTGAGCGTAAAATATGATTTTAAAAAATGAAAAAAAAAAAATAAAGCAGGAGAAAAAAATAAAAGCAAGTATGGGGAGCACGGGGGCAGAGTGCTATGCTTTCTCCACCGGAATTGTGTGCCACGAGCACCTGCACTTGTCTTGATTGCTGTCTAGTCTTTGACTTCTGGATAATAACGAAAAATTCCACTTATATATATATATACTTATTTTTTTGTACTTGCTCTTCCTTTGCCGCAAAGTTCAATTTTGGAAATGGGAGAGGGGATAAGTACTGCTTGACTGCGCTTTTCAATCTGCACAAAAAGGCAACTCGGTGAGGGGAAAAAAAACACACACATTACTCGCACAAGACAACAAAATGAAAAATTAAGAAATCTCTTTTCCTAGCAGAGCGAAAAATAATAAAAGTAATGGCAGGGGGAAGCACACACACATCTCTTTCGCTCTCCCCTCGCTCTTGGCCAGGCCAAGAATGCATTTGTCTGCTGATGTTGCCATCGTTACTCGACCTCAATTCATCAAGAACTTGGCCAAGACAGCCGGAATTGGAATTGCAATCGAAATCGCATTCGAAATCGGGTTTGAAACAGGACTTGGATTGGAACAAATTAGATGACAGGATATTAATCTGGCAAGCAGCCATATAAAGGTTTATTGATGAGTGTTTTTGGGGTTTCAGCGGTTGCAATCAAGACATCTCTCTATTTGGCATTAGAGTGGAGCTTAGATGCAGTCTTTAAAGTCAAAGTAAAGGATTTAATTGCAATCTTGCAGCTTGTATTAATAATAATAAATATTTTTATAAATAATAATAACAAAATCTCATATTAGACTGAAATATTTTAAATACAATTCCTTGTCTTTCTTTTCCGAAAAAATGCCTTTAAATATTTAAGCTTTGGCGAATACTTAAACGCGACAATATCTTTGTTTTTAAGTGCTACCATCCTGCTACCTTTCCCCCAAAAGCAAAAAGAAGAAAAATGCCTTCCCACGCCCACTTTATTCTACCATTTTTTTTTTTTCGCCCGGAATGCACTCACATTTTCTGTGTTGGCCAAAACAAACGACCGACCGAAGAGGGGCCGGGATAAAATGCAGGCAGAAGGAAGCACTTTGCAACTTCCTTGCTGCAATTGGAGTGGCGAGGCTTTATGGCGGCTGCCACTTCGTTTTCCCCCACTCACACAGGTAAGAGACAAAAGAAATGGAATATTTTCCACAAAAATAAAAACAAATAGTTAGAAAACTAAAAAAAAAAAAAAAGGAAAGAAAAACGCAGGGAGGATGCCTTCCTTAAAGCCAACGTTTGAAAAGCCAACGGCCTCCGCCCTTTTTGCGAAATTAGACAAAACGAGAAAGAAAGCTAACTTCGGTAAACCGAAGTTGGTATACCCTTGCAGTCTGTAATTGGATCATTGAAAATCGAACCATTTTAGTAATGTTGAAAAAACATCGAATTTTGTAAATTTTACATTTTACATGTAGAATTTTACATTTTCATATAAATGGACCGATCGATTCTATGGCAGCTATATGATATAGTGGACCGATCTTAATGAAATTAAAACCGTAATTCTAGAACCTTAAAAAACTGCTATGTCTTAAAATTTATAGAAATTCGTTGAAAAACAGAGAAGTTAAATTTTTTTTTACATTAATTTCGCCATCATTCCTATGGCAGCTATAGGATATAGTAGTCCGATTTCGGTCGTTCCGACATATATACTGCGTGCTAAAGAAATAAGACTATGCTGAAAATTTCAGCTCGATAGCTCAAAAACTGAGAGACTAGTTCGCGTAGAAACCGACAGACGGACAGACGGACAGACGGACAGACGGACAGACGGACAGACAGACGGACATGGCTAGATCGACTCGGCTGGTGATGCTGATCAAGAATATATATACTTTATGGGGTCGGAGATGCCTCCTTCACTGCGTTGCAAACATCTGGTCAAAATTATAATACCCTCTGCAAGGGTATAATTAGCAGGGAAAATACGAAGGGGAGAGCGGGAAGCGGAAGGAAGCTTAGCCAAAAGAAAGCAAGAGGGTGCAGGAGGAGGACAAACTCTTGAAAGCCAAAAAGCCGCAGCATGAAAAGTGCTGGGAAAAAGGCGGGAAATGGTGGCCACTTTGCTTAATTAAACGCGCCAGTTTCGTTGTGACTAGAGATTGAAAACTGTGCCAAGTGGCTCCAGTCGACACTTCACCATCATCATGCACACACACACACACAAACTCACACTCACTGTCTCCTAGAATATTTTTAATTTAAATAATTAAAGGAAAGGTGCCAAGAAATGGGAGCTGCAACTTGAGTTTATCAGCCAAAGCAACACGGAAGCAGTCCAGCTCAAGCGCCATCTCCCAGCACAACGGACTAGAAAAAAAGAGGAGAGAATAACACAGAAAAAAACGTTAAGAAAATACCACCCCTAGTGCCATTAGCATTTGGCATCAGCACTTTTCATTTTAGCACCTTTCAGCAATAAAATTTTCTGCACAAGTCGACAATTTTATGCTCTCAGACAAAAGGTAACAAAGGAAGGCAAAGAGGAGTTGAGAAAACTGAGAAAGTTACACGGAAGAAATATATAAACTACTTATTTTCAAACCTATATTGGTTTATTAAAACAGGCTAAAGTAAGTATTGTCTTGGATTTAGGTATATCAGCTTAGTTTTAATTACAACTTCATTGGGTTTCATGTAACTTTTGTAATTTATCTGTAAGAAAAATAAAATAAAATTCTTATTTTTTTTGTATTATTTTCACAGTGCATTAGGCACTGGGTAGGAGCAAAACCCACACTTAGAGCCAGCGACTATTCGTAGTTAAAAGATCTACACGGTCCGATAGGCGCAGACTTTTTAATGAAAAGCCAAAGGAAAATATCCTTAGCGCACCTCCGACCCAAAACAGAGCAAAAAAAAACCCTAGAAAGCTGGAGAAGACTCGAACAAAAGTTGCAAGTGAACGAGACTGCGATGTGTTGCCTTAGATAAGGACACATCCCTTTAGACCCGCAAAAACTCACGCGCTCACACAAAGCCAAGATGAAGATGGTGTTGGCCCCGATAAGGTCAGATTTTTCCATTGGGCTGGGAAAGGGGAAAATCCTAAACACTGAGCAGGCCGATGCCTATTTCCAAGTACATTTTTCAGGTCGCAGGCAATTATCTAGTAAACTCATCGAAAGGGATTTTTTATACATAAAGTGTAAACAAATAAGCAAAAAATTAATAAAAGAGATTTAATAAGGCCTGCCAATGGAAAATATATATATTTTAAGATTTAAAATAGTTGAAACAGCATGCTCTACTTCCTTCTCCTGAGCCTCTTAGAAAAACTCACGGTATAAACGTGTTATCATTTGGGAGGACCTCTTTACATTTTGGTTCTTCGAGCCGGATGAACAATTTTTAATTAATAACTCCCATATTTATAAACCAATTCTACTCAAATTTTGGGTACACGCCACACATTTCTATGCTTACTATATATTTATTTACTTAAGTCTGAAACTAAGCCAAGGATTTAAAAAATTGAACTAATTGAAGTGAATGAATTAAAGGCAGAGCCAAAAGGCTGAGAATTTAAGACAAATCCAATGAGATTTTTCGCCTTTGCTCAGTTGCTTGGACAAGTCAACTAATTAGGTGCCAAATGAGAAAAGAAAGGAGGGAAAATGTAGAAAGGGAAAAACAGAGATGGCGATGGACAAAGTCAACGATTAGCTAATAAGACGATTGGCAGTGGCAAACTTTTGCCATTGGCCACTTTGTGAAATTGTTTGCCATATTTGCAGCTGCTGAAACTTTATCGAGACCCACACACACACACACACACACACCACGCACAGACAATATACTCCCTGCACACACACACACACGAACTAATCAAATAAACTGAACCAACTTAAGGCGATGAACAGCAGCTATACTCGTATATGTCCTGCGTCCTGGATAAGGCTGTGGCTGTGGATGTGGCCTGGCCACGCGCATTGAATATAGAATATAGAATATATATGCCAGCAGCAACAGCAACAATAAGGACGAAGGACCAGGACTCATGTCCAGTGCGGGCAATATGAAGAGCCTTTATTAAGTAGAAGGTCATATCGAGTTACACACTTCGTGGCAAAATGTACACAACAACGGAGAAGCAGCACATGTGGCCACACTCGCAAAAAAAGTTCTATAACTTGAAATAATAATAAGAAAAATAATTACCTTTTAAAGAGATATTAAAGATATTAAATATGTATATATTTGCACTTTTTAAGCCAGCATCTAAATAAACATAAATTTATCTCTTTGAATCTCTACTAAATTTTCCTCTCTGTATAAAAAGAAAAGCAGCTGAAGTAGAGGGCAAAAATTCCAGAGACCTGGTGGGTTAAAGTTTGTCAAGCTGTCGCTGCTTTTCCGTGGCAAGTGGCAGACTAATTAATGAATTGGCATAAGTTTCTTGTTCCCCACATCCTCCGCCTCCTCCTGCAACAATTCCACACACACACACCCATTGTACACAACATAAATGTCAAAAGTAAGAAAGGAGGAGGAGGGAAAGCAGCTAAAACTGTGTGTTATAATTTACTTTTGGCATTTGTCTCACTTTATTTATAAGCATTTAGCTTAATTCCCTAACATGTAGGGGGAAAAAAATACTTAAAAAAATGTTTTCAACATTATAAATTATAGAAAAAGAACACTAAACGATGAAATATTTATATAATCTCACCGAAGAGATTTCTTGGCCTCAAGTGCAAGTTTTTGCTAATTGCTGAAAAACCGAAATTCCAGTTAAACACCGCAGCACCGCTGAGCCACCGAACACGAACCCCGTCAGTCCATGGGCCACCCACTAAGCCACCGCCCCCTTTAGCTGGAAAATCCAAAAGCCACCGAACGTGGATGCCGTGGATGCCGGGAAATTGCTGCCAATTAGCGGGTCTTGTGCGAGCAGGCAATTATTATGCGCTAGATGTTGCTGCGGCTGATGCTGAGCCAAATTAGCGACAGCCACGAAATAAGTTTCCCTGCTTAACTAGTCTTTTGCCCTTTCTTCCAGCTAGTTTCTTCCTTTTTCTATATTTTTTCACGCAAAAAAATATGTAAAAATGTGTATAAAATATATAATAAAAATGTAAACGAACAGAGTTTTAATAAACAAATTAAAAACAGAATTGTAATATATTTCCATCACTTACTAACCAAAACCCAATTCTTTATTCTGTGCAGTTTTAATTTCAAGGAATAATGTAACAATAACTACAGATAAACTATATATAAATCTATTCTTTAAACTCTGATATATTATGCAGGAATTACTTCCATTTTTTACAAAGATTTCTCTCCGTGCAGCCGCAACATGGCATTTAAGTGACTGAGCAAGAATTGTAGCACACTTTTAAGCGTTGGCCATTTCTGTTCCCGTTTTTCCTTCCCTCTGGCTTATACTTTTTCTCCTTTATTTTTTGGGCAGAGTTCTCAGGACCCGAGTGCCATAAAATCCACAACAAAGAATTGCATAAAAATATATATATATATATGTGAACCACGCGTTGCCCCCTGTAAATTGTAAATCTAAGCCCACAGAAAAGAAAAAAAAAAAGAAAGTAAGAAAATAAAATAAAATAAAAAACCAAAAATACAAGGAGGAGGCAAGAGCAAGAAGGGAATAAAGGGACATTAGCCGCATTTTGTCTTGGCAACCACACACACACACACATACACACACACCCCGACACACCAACACACGTGTCCGTTTTGTGCATGCGAATCACGTAGGTGCAAGGGGCGGCGACGGCGACTGCGAACAATTTTTGGTGAGGTGTTGCTGGTGTTTTTGTAGCTAGTTTAAATGCTCAACGCCATGCCATGCTCATTTTTTAGTGAAGTTTTATCCAAAAGACAAAGTCTACGACATGTACGTGCAACAATACACACAGTAAGCTAGCGACAGACAAGAGAGGCGCCTCCGAGCTGAGAGTAGAGATGCCCGAAGTTAGATAACTAGATGGCAGAGGGGCCTGCGATATCCATTTAGATAAATGATGGGGCATATGCACCTGCTCTTCCTCTCTCTCTCTCCCTTCTCTTTTTGAATATTTATCTGGCTCTCTTTCGCTGCCTTCGTTACCCTGCAAAACTAACAAAATTGCCAGATTCCTGACAACATTTCCACACAGACAATGAATTTCAAGTGCCGAAAGAGGGCGAGGAAAAAAGGCTTTGCCACCTAAATTGATTCGGTTATGCCAACTATTTGGAGCAGTTTGGTTATTTTCCTCAAGATAAATACTTTTGAAATTATTTAAACAAATTTTATATTCAAGAGAGGGTAAATTATTATGAAAATTTTATTTTCTGTCAGTTAATAGAAATACGTTTGCCACGTTATTCATTTTAAAAATACTGAAATTGGTTTTAATACTGTGTTGTCTTCTTCAAGGCTCTGATGAAAATCCTAATTAATAAAAACTGCAATGCAGTACCATAACACTATAAGTAATATAAATTATAACATAGCTTGGCATAACTTTTAATTTAAATATTGATTTAAAGAAATTATTTGTGAGTTTATTGGTTCAAAGAATATTTCCAAAAATATTATTACTATTTTGATATTTTTATTTATTATTATTTTATTATTACTATTATTTTATTCACTCTTTTTCTCACAACAAAAATTGCCTAAGCTGTCACTCTTTTCTTGGCCCTTCAATTTCAGTTGGCACTTACATTTCTTGCCATCAAACTTTTTGGCCCTTTTTGCATTTTGCGGTATTCCTTTTCTGCACAAAATCTAAATTGAAATTTGGAGGAAATTGAAGGAGGGTTAACAGTGGAAATGAAAACTGAGGTAACCACAAAGTGACAATAAAACGAACGAACACATGAGGCCGACACAACACATTCATGTTATAAAGCTAATCTAAGTAACACAAAATACAAGAAGGACGTGTGAGGACACATAAAGAAATTATGGAACTTGAAAATAATAATAGAGGAATAAATTCATAAAGAAATCAAGATTTAACATACTAAGCAAGAAATAAATTTCTTTGAAGATATTTCCAGTATCAGTTTAGAAATCTTCCCCATAAATTCTATTATTCCTATATTCTTGACCTAAACAAATCACCTAATTATTTTCAGTGCATTTATGTGTGTTTATTTGTTATTTGGGTTTCAGTTTGTGCTTAATAAACTGTTTAAGTTTTGAAATGCAGACGGCTGAGTGGCAGACAGAATGCTTCACAGCCGGGACAACTTATTGTTCAAATTGTGCCGCAGGCAACAAACCCGCACACACACACACTGCTCACACACACACAGAGCATACACACAACATACACACACGTGACTGCATAATAAGCAAGTGCTTGAAAGGCCTCAAAAGCAAACAACAAAAGCAACAGCAACACGAGTGGAACAAGCCACCTCAACGATTCTGTTTGGGTTGCTGATGATGCACAACACACAGCAACGGAAACGAGAAGGGGTTTTCCAGGGGGGGCTATTCCAAGGGGGGTTTTAAGGGGGTTCAGAATGAGGCTTAGAAGGGGGCTGGGTTGGCGGGTGTTTGTGCATGTTTGCCGCACTCGGAGTGCAAGCAAATTTGCATAGATCCAAGCGTCACGTTCGCGCGTCTCACCTGTCCAAAATCCAAAGAGAAAGGGGCTTCGGGAAAATCCCAGAAAAATTGAGAGGTTAGGAAAAACCCAGGGAAAAATGTTGAGGAAATCTAAGCCAATACAGGTAATTAAAAGAAGGCATTGTCCCTCTAAAAGGCCAAGCTTTTCTCCTTGGAAAATATGTTTTAATATAATAATAATATCTTCTGTTGAGAGATACAAATTAAAAAAAAAAAAAACTAAACTTCAAAAATTATAATAATAATAATAATTAAATGTGCAAACAATCTTTGTTTACATTCATTTTTCCTGGGCACCCTTAACCGAATATATATAGAGTAAAAGCTCACCCCTCGAGGGAAAACTTTCAGCCATTGAGTTTGGTTTTCGGGTTTCAAGTGTGTGTGATGTGTGCGTCATAATTATAGGGACACTTGAGATGGGAATTAATTACACAATTTGTGAGCGGATCGGGGTGGCGAAGGCGAAGACAAGACCCGCCACATTAATTAGCGTTCATCAATCATGTTTGACCGCAGCAACAGCGGTCGTGGACTCGAGTGATGTCGACGACCAAGGACACTTGAGAGCCATCCAGAGCCAGACCGCCGCCACCCACACAGGATCCTTGAGGATATCATCAGCCCTCCCCTGGCTGTCTCCGGCAGTCTGGTGCAAATATTGCGCAATTTGTCGTCATTATCCAGGATATTGAACCTCATAATGTGCGTCGACATCATCAATTCCAAAAATGTTGACGTGGGCGACTGCCAACCAGGGGCTGGGTTGGAAATTTTGGTGGAGCTTGAGAAGGGGTGAGTAGAGGTTACCTTACAGCCATCTTTAAGAGATGATGTCAGTAAAATCCCCTATTGTAATCGATTTAAGCCAACACTTAAGTTAAGACTCACTTAAGATTTATTAACAAAGTTTAGAAGTTTATAACATGAAGTTTTTAAGGAACTAAGACTCCCTTGAAATAATATATTTTATTTTATTAGGTATTTTTCTCATGGCTCGTTTGTTTAAAGAACTATTTTCTTTGTATAAAAGGCAGTATTTGATGTATAATTATTTTACTAATATTCTTTTTTACAGTTTGTTTTCTGCATCTATTAGTTTCTTGAAGTTTATGTTTTATCTAATTGGTTTTCTGTTTAATAAATAGGTATCAGCTATTGGAAAATACCAAACTATAAGTCCCAGCTTAACCCAACCCAAAGGGAACTTCTTCATTTCCCTTATTTCCTTATTTATGCCTTGGCGTAAAAACTTCAATCAGGAAATATTATCGTCCTTATTTATCCCGCCGCCTGCAATAATAATTGAACAAAAACAAAAAAACCAAAAAGGAGGAAGGAAAAATAAGGCAAGGGATTGGGAAAAACGAAATCAATCGAAACGATTTAAAGCCGCAATTTTCTACGGTCTACGGTCCGCTCTGCGAGTGAGTCGGCGGCTAGTGCGGTTTCTTTCCGTTTCCGCTTCCGTTCCCGTTTCACCGCGTTCCCCTAGCGTTACCGTTACCATTCCCAATCCCAGTCCCATTCCGTTCCCCTTTAGCAGACAGAATTGACAATCATTTTACACTTGGCAGGATATTATGTAAATTGCTTTTCATATTTGTGCAACATTTAAATTTGCAAACACACTCGAAACACAGGGAAAAAGGCGAGAAAAAGCTGAGGAAAGCGGATGACAGCTGGCGGGAAATGGGTGGAAAATCAGGGAAGGGGCGGTGGAGAGTGAAAAGTAAGTAAATCACGGCTTTGGTAGAGACTTTCGGTCCAAAGGCAAGGATGAAACCCGGCAACATCATTATAACGATAGGCGGCGGCGGCGGCGGCAGGCCCCAAAGGCTGATTGAATGCGCGACTGACTGGCTGACATGCTGAATGAATGACTGACTGAATGAATGAATGACTGAATGAATGAATGAACAACTGACTACCGAAAGAGACGGTAGGCGGTAGGCGGTAGGCGGCAGACGGCAGATGGCAAAGAGGAAACAGAGACGGCACTTGTGTCGCGGCCTCGGGGAGAAATTAACGATGCGTGAAAAGTCTCTCGCTGGTTTTTCAAATGCGACTGCTCACACTGAGCCAAAAAATGTATATAAAATGTATATAATAAATAAAATTTGTTTCCCTTTAAATTATAACAAAAACCTTGTGAAAACTCCCCTAGTTAATAGGTAAGCCCCTTGTCGAGTCCCTTCTACTTTGTTTATGGCAAACCAAGTAACTGTAGCTCCATTTCTCCGCCCCTGGGCGTGTCTGTCTGTTTTTTACGTTTCTGTCATTTTTTTCCCCTGTTCTTTTTTTTTTGCACAGCCTTGGCAAAAAAAAAAAAGAGAGGAAAAAAAAAAGGGAGAAGCAATCGCAATGTGTCAGTTTTAATGGGCCTGCAATTGCCGCAGGCGCTTGATGTCGGTCTACGTCTCTGTCGCTGTTTGTGTCCCCTTGCTCCTCACATTTCTGGCGAGGATTCGTTTGGAGCACCGATTGGGTGCTAAGTGCATTTCACATTTATATATATACATATATATAGCGCCTGCAATTAAGCTCAGGGCACAGGGCTTGGGACACAGTCGTAAAAATGCAGGCAGGCTGATTTAGGAAAAATGCCAAATTACGAGGACACATACAATTCATATTTATGGCCGAGCATTATGTGAGTAAAGCCATTTGGGCAAAGGATTATACGGATATTCCTTTAAATAGCACAAAGTATAAGCGATATTGATTTTTATTACAGGAAAAATAACATATTGCAGGCTTTAAAAAAATATTGTTACCCATTAAATGAAAAGAAACTGTGAATGCAGATTTGTACTAAATTTGTATACATAAATTATAATTATCCAAATTCAAAAATGCTCAACTTAAAATGCAAGTCCTACCAAAAAACCCATTAACTAATGACAGGAAATAAAATATCCACGCAGGATATTGAGTTCAAACGGCTAAAGCCCACAGGGATTCGAAATAAATATCGTATATCCTCTATTTCCTCCATGTTGAATATTACCGAAAGCACAGTAATTGAGGCCCATCATCAGGCCCACATTAATTCAGTTGACCGTGGACCCCGCCGTCACTAATTGGTTTAATATTACGCATACGCACCGCTGCCCTGCTCGTAGCGATACAAATGAGATCCGACTTCGCTGCGTTAATTATTATATACATATACATTTATATCAAACATATTAAATTGCAAAAAACATCCATTCGATCCATGATTAAAAAGCAAACTGAGAATGAGTGGAGTTGAGTTGAGTGCACAAAAATATACTTTTTCATTCGATTTCAGTGGCGCCAACTTTTTCGAAATGTTAATTCCCGATAATTGAAAATTACAAATGGACATTTCCGTTTCCATGTGTCCATTAAATGCGGACGAGAGAACTAAACTCAATTAATGTCACTCATACGCCCCGAGGACCAACGATACAAAATATAAATAAAATAAATTTCCCCCACACAAAAACACAAAACACACAAAACAAATCAAAAATCCTTATCCCCATGACAAGTCAACAAAACTGTCCAGATACCTGGCTACATTTTTGGATTCATAAATCTGTTGGGTATTTGCTCTTCATTATCTTCGGACACTGGGGCCGGGAACTCACCTGAAAGTAAACGGAAGCAGAAGGGAGAACGCAGTTGGTTAGTGTGGAAAATGTGGAAAATATTTCACTCAGTGCGAATGTGTGTGTGTGTGTGCGTAAGGGAAAATATGTGTAGACAAGCTGAAAATCTTTATTACACAGCAGAGCCCGCCCGGGTGGGGGAATGGCTTTGGTTTTGGTTACGGTTTCGGCTCAAAAAAAAAAAAAAAAGGAGGGGGGAAAAAAGGCCCATAAACTAGGTCAAAGGTTCCGCCCCCAGGCAGCTAAAAATGTAGTTATAAAATCCCAAAATCAGCTTGCCACAGGCAGCAAATGTATTTGCCTATTTACAGCCTATTGCACACTTGCCCGGCAACAGAAAAAAACCAAAAAAAGGAGCAACAAAAAATAGGAAAAACTTAGTCGAGCGCAAACCGAAAACTAAATTGAATTGTGCGCCATGGGAGGATGAGAACATGTGTGATGGGGATATGGGGATATATACTATGAGTAGGAGCTAGACTCTCCCTTGATCTCTTCCCTCGCTACCCCCGGAATTTGTCTGTCTTTTCTGATTTTTTTTTTTTAGCTCGATCTTCTCCTCCTTCACTTACCGAGAATGCTTTGAGAAATACCAAACACTGTATGATGCCCTCCATGGTGTCGCCGGTGAGGCAGAAGGTGCCTGTCAGGTGGCGTCCCTTGCGGCCCACCGTGGCGGCCGCCAGCGAGGCATGGACGAGGGCCCTTTGTTGTCCTGCACCGCCACCTGAACCGACTGCACCAACGGCACCTACGGCACCACCCACCACAGCACCACCACCACCACCGACGCCGCCGCCGCCCACACTGACAATGCCCTTGCCGGCGGCGGCAGCGGCGGCGGCTGTGGCCACCACGCCGCTGGTCAGCATTCGTGGCAGTGGCGCCGCTCGCATCAGACGCTCCAGCGAGTCCATCGGAACAATCGGTGGTTATCGCTGCGGTTATCGTTGGTTTTCGTAATTCCCGATTATTATTGTTTCTCCTTCTTTTTTTTCACTTTATTTTGTAATTTCGTTGAATCGTTAAATCGTTAATCGCGGGTTGTTTGCATTTTGGTTTTGTTTATTGTTTTCCTTAGTCTGTCAGCGCACATTTTACTCAACTGCAAGGATTTCGATTAATTTGTATTTCGGTATTTTCTGGTACCCACACAAAACCAAGAACCAATCACAAAAAAATGCATTTGCCAGAGAATTTGCCAAGATAAAATTAAACAAAAAGTAATAATAAGAAAATAAATAAAAAAAGGGAATAAAAACTGGGAGAGCAGCGGAGCTAAACATGGTTATCGGTCAACGAAAGGCGGACAACTGAAGCTGCAGCAAACTGCTACTGCTACTGCTACTCTGACTAGAGCCAAACAGTGACCCACTACAAGTCACTATATTCCATATATAATTTACGACCCAGAGAGAGAGATACACAAACACAGAGCAAACATCGGGGGGTGTTGTGACTATCAATAACCGACAGAAGTAGGCAACGAAAAGAAGTTGCCATAAAAAAACAAAAAACACAAACAAACAAACAGAAATAGGAACGAGGAGGGCAGAAAATGAACTGCGAAATGCAAAATGTCATTGTGATGACTTTGTGGGCAAGGCATTTGGCACTTTGTATACGAAAATATACGAGCCAGCGAGCATATTCCAAGAAGGCAACATGACAGCCACGACTGAGAGCATCAGTCACACGGCCCCGCCTCCGAGCTCCCCGAATTTCTCCCCCAAACTGCTGACCGCTGACTGGGGACTAATAAAATTCAAGTTAAATGGTTGTTAAAAATTTATAGCAGACGCCTCAGCTTCCGTGTGCCATTTGAAGACATCGAGGAACAGCACCAGTAACAGACATAAGGAACTGAACTGAGGAGTCCAAGGAGGAGGAGAGTAGAGTCTAAAAAGCTGACAGGAGGTTGGTCTTATGGCACACTCCCTCCCCGTCATGTCACAAAAATGTCTCTTGCATTTGCTAGCTTTAAAAAGTAGTCGGCAATAAAATTCTAAGCTAGAATGCTGAGCTGAAAATTGAATATTTCACCCTCTCTGAGGGGTTTAATATGTAATTTGTATAGTTTTAACGTCTGGTTAACATAACTGTTGGCCTGTGATTAAAAATTTTAAGCAAACAAATTATACATGGCTAGGAAAGGGAATACTTAATCTCTGGTTAAAAGTTGTGAATACTGTAACAGGTACGAGACTTTTTTAAAGAGTTTAAAATCACATTTTGTACACTTTTAACCTCTGGTTAACTTTAAAGTTAGTCTAAGATCAAAAATAGTCACCAATAAAATTGTACATGCCTACAAATCAAATATTTAACCTCTGGTTAATCATTGTGGTTACTGTAACCCATTCAGAAAGGATTAAACTCATATTTGTATAAGTTTTAACCAGCGGATAAATTAAATGTTATCCTAGGAGAGAAGACATAGGGAATTTAACTTTTAATTCAAACATTCCTATCCCCAAACTGATTAAAACTTGCCATTTTCCCATGAATGCGAGGACTTTCATTTGAAAAATGTTCAAATTAATTTTCTTTTAGCCGTCGAACCAAACAAAGTCAAGTGGAAACTTTTGCCGCCTGACGGCAAAGCCCTCACATGTGTGTGTGCTCGGCTTTTTTCCGGATTTTCCCCACTGGCAGCAGCAACAGCAGCAGCAGTTACAGTTACAGTTGAAGAAAAATAAGCATACAGTTGCTTGACAGTCAGACAGAGAAGAGTCAGTTCTTGGGTCCTTGGCTCTCTCTCGGCTCCTCTGGCTTTGGGTCCGCATTTGGCTTTGGCTTTGCCCAGAGCCGTCATCCGTTGGCTCTTCCGCTTCCATTGGCCCTGGCGCTTCAAGCGTAATTTATCTGCTGCCCCAAAGGAGGAAGAGGTTTTAAAAACTGGGGGGGCCAGGACACCAGCACCAGCACAGGCACAGAAGCCTGTCAGCAGTAGGTAGGAGGAGACGGAGGAGCCCCGGCCTGGCTTGGGTAAAATTTATGCAAGCCGACGTATGGCCAAGCAGGATGAGAGACAGAAATATGTGTTGGCAGCACAGGAAAAGCCAACGAGCGAAAAGCGGCTGTGGAAAAACACAAGGACAAAGCGGAGAGGAGAGGGACGGGGACGAACCACTGTATTAACTGCAGCTAAATCAAACTTTTGAGCCAAGTTATGAATTATTTGCCATTGTGCAGCAGGCGAAACATTCCTTTGTCGCTGCTTATTTTTTCCTCTAGCAGGAAGCAGGAAGCTTGGAGAAGGTGGGTTGGCCGGTGGGTAATCTGTCGAGTCATTCGAGCTCCGTACACCGAACCAAGTCAATTTGAACAACAGCTCCTCCGCCTTGGTTATACAAACAAGATTCCACATTCCGTTTCTTCGTCGTTGTCGTCTTCTTGGAAAGGTCCGGTGGTGGACTTGGTCCCTTTGCTTTTTTCTGTCTAGCTGTGATGATTTGCCATTTGGCAGAGGCACGTAAATTGAACGGACGGGGCCAAAAGTTCAGGGGTAAAAAAGAAAACAAAAACAAACAAAAAACACCGAGAGAACTCTAGCAAAAATTAAGTGAAAATAATAAACCCAACAACACACACACACACGCTCAATTTATATGAAAGAAGGAGTAGGAAAAGGCAAAGGTAAGGGGGCATTACACACACGGTGACCAATGTGTGTCCTGCTGCCTGATGGCATTACAGTTAATTAAAGGTAAACCCATAGTCCCGGTCTCTTCGCCATGCCAGGCCACGCCACGCCACGCACAGTGGTTGGAAAAAAAGGGAATTGAGGTGACATAGTACCTATAATGGCATTATTTGTTTATAAACTTGTTATAACTTTTTGGCCTAACTTTAAGAAGGAATTTGATTTAAAAATTCATTGATGTATATATAAATGCGTAAATTAATAGAAATTATCGATAACTGCAATGCGAAAAACTCCGAATGAACCGATTTCGATAAAACTGATTAATTTTTATTTCAGAAATGTTATGATCGAAATTTCATGAACATGTTTCGATAGATTTTGATATTTTTATCGATTTAAAAAATTGTAAATTCTAAAACTGAATAACTGTTATCTTCTTTATTTTATAATCGATAAATTATGAACTAGTTTTGATACATATATTGTAATAAATTTATCGATATTTTTCGAATTAATACATTCTAAATTCTAGAACTGAATAATTTGTTTCGCATACATTTTATGATCGATAACTTATGAACGTGTTTATCGATATCTATCGATATTTTTTAATTTTAAATTCCTTTTAATAATAACTGGAAAATCCTCTTTCAGTTTCTCTAGTTTTTTCCATGCCTGAATGTGTGTAAAGTCCACTTTTGCGTGTGTTCGCAAAACTGGAAACTTTGCAAATGAATGGCAAGGCATTGGAAATAATGAGCCGTATTTACATTTCAAAGCGCTCACAACACACACAGGCAGCAAGCCAAGCCTGGCCGGGTAAAAGTTTTAGATCCGGACTACCGGGGGTCCAAATCAGTTACGGAACTCTCCTCCGACTCTCCTCCGAAGAATCCGAGGAAGGATTGCGAGAAATGGGAGGAGAAAGCGAGACTGGCGAGACTCGGACTCGGGCTCGGTTTGGGGCCAACTCTGCTTGGGTTGTGCGAGTAAATTGCGAGAGCTTTCGGTGGCAGGATTGCATACAATTTGTTTTATGGCCATGGCGTGCACATTAAACGCGCACTTAATCACACGCACTGGGCGTGGCCACACCAGAGTTAACCAACCGCCCACTTTCTACCAACCAAAAACAAAAACAGCAACGAAAAAAGGAAGAAAAACACGCCGTCGTCGTCTGTGGCGACAAATCAAATTGATTTCGTTCTTGGTTTCGCTTTTTCTCGCTCTTATATACAAATATATATATATATGTATGTATATATATTGGCGTTGCCCCTTTGTTGTGCTGTTTTGCGCCTTATTAAATCACTTTTATTGCCATTGAAATGTGCAAAAGTTTGGGCGGCGGGGCGTATACGTAATATGAATTTTAGCTGCCCAACAAAATAATTCATATTTATGGCAAACGTCGAACGTCGAAGGAAATCATCATCCCCGAAGCTCATTATGATGATGGCTGGGCAGTAAATGATATTTTTTGCTAGAGATTTTGCCATTAGCAACAACCACTGGGATATGGTTTGATTTTGGTTTGGTTTTCTCGGTTGTTTTCTTGTTTGTAGTGGCTGCTATTTGAGCTAGAGGAGTGGAGCAACCATGACCGACCGGCCCACGGGCTCAGCCATCAAATGTCCTTTGTGCGCCTGACAACCGCCGCAAATAGACAAGACAAACAACGCAGTTCTGGCCAAACACACACTGGAGGCATGTTATTCCACCGCCAGGTGAGTCCATTGACTCGGTTTCATGTTTAACTCGCGACAGGTGAGCCTTGATCGCAAATAATATCGAGTTTAGTCACCAAAATCTATCTGGGAGCTCAGCTAATGAGGGAGTTACACCTTAAAAAAGTGTTTTAACCCCAAAATATTATTTAAAGTTTATTTCAGTGAGTGAAATGTATTTATTTTCTTATATTTTCACCCCACATTTCTCAAGAGGCAGAGAGGTAACATAATAATCCTGCTTAAAAAAATGTTGAACCATTTTTTCCCCCCATTATCCTTTTTTCGCCAGCCTAATCTGTAGGCAAAAAAAATATAAAAAAATAACGGACCCCTAGAATCAGCGCCACAGCGTTTCAGCGAGGCGTGTAATTAAATTTTCATGCCACCTGCCGCTGTCGAGGGCTGAGTTTTCCGGGCAAAAAAAAAAAATAGGGAAAAATGGGGAGTAAGGTGAGTGAGAGTGAGGAAAAGCGGGGGCGTGGCATACAAAGAATGCAAATTGCCGGGGCTATTCCAAAATGCAAGCATCAACGCCTTCGAATGCAGCGAAAGCAGGCGGAAGTAAATGCAGCAGCATCATTCACAGCCCCTACGTTTCCGTTTTTTTTTCCTACTATTTTTTGCCACATCTCACCTGCCACCTGCCACCTGCCACTCGACAAACGACACTCGAGTGGTCAGGTGTTAACAGGTAGGAACACCATACTTGAGCCTAGCTGCTGGCGTAAGATCTATTCCCGTAATTATTTGGGTATTTAAGTTGAGATAATTAAAATAAAAAATATGTATATATTCAATTTTATTTCCTTACGTTGAGCTAGAGTATGTTTACTACTTCATTTTGGCTTTTCTGTTTCAATTTTCTAGCCAAGAAGACTCTCTGTAGGCATAAGTCACTGTAAGTCGAGCTTTCTTACCATCCCCAGGGCTTTGAGTCTGCTGAGCCAGTCAGATTCGATTGGACAAACCAAACAAACAAGCAAAGAAAGCAAACAGTCAACAAAAGAAAGGCAAACACAGGTTCTGCCTCCGTTTCTGATTCTCTTGGTTTTTCTTGGGATTTTCGATGACCAACCAAGATGTCGATCGTGGGCAGAAGAAAGGGAGTTTTTTTTTTGTTAGATATACGTATAATTTCTGCTCTAACCCTAGCTGACAATGGCAATGGTTAACTTTTCGTGCATCACGGAATTAAAACTTGCTGTCGAGCACAACTCTGCGGTGGCAAACTTTTCTCTATGTTCGCTCAACAAGTTAAAACACCAGACCGCAGGGCCTGAGTAATATATATAGAGGATATATAATATATATAGATAGAGGGACTCATTAAGTCACAGCAAATAAAGGCAACAAAGTTGTGTGTGTGTGTGTGTTTTTTTTTTCTATCCCTTCCACCACATATAAATTAAATACACACATGGGAATGATTGCAACTGAAAGCAAACTTTTTCCGTGCGGCATTTACAGCTGCAAAAACAATAATTAGCTGTAGGAAAATAAGTTAAAACAAATGCCCGGCAGGAGTGATTAAATTCATAATCAGCTTTTACACACAGTTTAAAGTTGATTTAAAAATAAGTCTAAAGTGGAATTTCCCTTAAATCAGGGTAATGTCTAAAAAATCCCATCAATTAGGGGAATAATATATATGTATATATTTGTGGCCTAAACATAGCCAAAGGAGTATAAATCACAAAAGGCGGGGCTCTCACACGGAGCTATCAATTCTGTAAAGTCACAGAACAGACGCCGAGATTAATTGACTTGGATAAATTCCGCTGGGCTAATACGTCTTTGGGAATTAACCCACGAGAGATGAGTGGAGGAGGCACACACATACACTCGCTTGGATTAGGATAAATTAAGTTGAGTCCAAGTGGTGAGAGGGAGGAGCATTTGTTTCACTTAAATTTCCTTAAAGCGAAATTAATTTCAGTTGATTCGATTTTGTTATATACTTTCTTTGCCATCAGCTTAGCGGCACGAATGGGTTAAGCTGACCGTGACTGCATGGCTGTGGGTCATTTCTCATGACGGCGGCGGCTGCTGGGTTAATGATGCAGAAGAATATTGCCCTTGACGCGGCACAACTTTCGGGTTAAGGGCCAGAGATGGATGGGCTCTGGTTTTTGGCAGAGGCAGGGCTTAAATACCCGCCATGATGCTGCATTTATGGACCCTCGCATAAGCACACACACACGCGTGGCTCTATCTGAGAAATATAATTGCCAAGTTCCTGACTGCTCGACATAAAACAAAAATCGCAGCATACTTTTTGGCGCAACAAAGGGGCAAGTCCCCTAGAAATAGACACAGTCGTCAGCAGGCAAAGTAAAATAAATGCAGAAGAAAGTAAATCTGAAATATTTACTTTAAATACAGGGGTTTTCTAAGGATTTGAAACCGCTTTTAAAGGCACCTAAAAGTATACAATACTAAATTGTAATAAGCCTAAATTAATTTCCTGTAGTTATTTCCTTGATTTATTTATTTAAATAATATAATATAAGGCAACGAAAAGTATGCAATAAAATAACCTCTAAACCTTTTTAGACCTTCTTTAATTCCTAAAATCTTTCTCTGTAATTATTAAATTCAGTTTTTTATGCTATAATTTTGACCGCAACTGTACACATGTGTATATACCACACACACGCATTCGGCACGAGGGGTGTGCGTGTGTGTGCTTGGTAAAAACAAACAATAGTAAAACTGATTAAGTCGGGGGAAAACCACATCAAGCTAAACGATGATGAAGAAAAGACCAAAAGATTACGAACGTTGAACGTTGAACGCCGAGCACAAAGGGGAGCGAAAGCTGGAAAAGCGGGGGAAAAATCTGTGGGGGGGAGGGGGGAAACCGAGAGGAAAAATTCAGGCGAGGCGGGGGAAATGTTAACTTGATGCGGGCCAAGGATACACAAGCACACATGGTCACTGGAGATGAAAACGAGGTCCGAGGAATAAAAGAATACAACAAGAGCATTCTGCCTAACATACATATAGATATAGTCCGAAAACATATCGAATAATTGAAACGATATATGTGTAGATATATACATATAGAGAAAGAGAAAGAGAGAGAGAGAGAGAGAGAGAGAGAGAGAGCGAGAGCTGGGGGACAATTTGTAAGATATGATAGTAATGCTCTCTCTACAGCTTTTGTGCCTTTCCCCCGACTTTACTTTTCGTTTTATTTCATTTTTCCTCCTTTCTGTGTTACGCCACACCAACAATGACAGCAAAATTAGTCATTGTCCTCGGCTCCCGGCTCCCACCCGGCTCCTGTCATTTGCATATGTATGTGGAAACAGGGGTTCGGCTCTCCTAGTCCTGACAATTATGTACAATTTACTTTGCATAACACTCGAAAGCCGAGGTTTAAAAGATGACTTCTCCTCTCCTCCCGATGCTGGACAAGGACCTGGCCAAAGCCAACTAGTTAGCATATTTGTTGTTCCCCGTCCACCACCACCACCACCACCAAAGGACCCAAGGAATTCTCACAGGGCAGGAAAAAAACAAGGAAAATAGAAAATAGAAAACAAAAGCGGAAGCAGAAGAAAAACAAAAACAACGGGGCAGGAAAAAAAATCGGGGGATAGAAAAAGGTAACTCAACAATCAACAAACATAAGTAGAAAGTTTCGAGGAGTACCACATGAAGGCAGAAATTTCAAACACGCGTAGAACACACGCATAAATCTGGCAGGGAGTCCGACCAAAAAAATTTCCACCTCCACATTTTCATCTCGAGGAATATAAAATATGCAGGAATAGTTAGTTGTGACCTTACTAGTACTCTTTGGACACCACACTACCGTCACGTGTGCGCTTGTGTTGAGTGGTTTTGGAGCTGCAAAAAGTTAGTTGGGAATTATTAGCCGGGGCTAGCGGAAGAGAAAGAGAGAGATAAAGCACTAGCTAATGTGTGATAGAGCGAGAGAGAGAGCGAGATCAAAAGAGGTTGGTGGGTTGTAGAATGTGGTGAAAGATCAAAAGTGGAGGTGCAGGTGCACAGGTGATGGAAAATGTTCTCTGCGGAAAAGAGAGGAATTTATCTTTTCTATAATCTTTTCTTTGACTAAGTTTAGATATTATGGTGAGGTGAGAAACTATAGATAGAGCCTTTCAGGTGTGGAGCTGTGGTGAAGAGTGTGCAAGCTTGCTGCCTCTTGGTGGTGAACTGTGGTGAAGCCATCATCATTGAGCTGAAGTGAACTATGAAGAAGTTGTGACTTTTAGGTGACTTTAAGTGACTTTTAAGTGACTTTAAAGAGACTCTGGGTGACTTTGGGTGACTTTAAGTGACTTTGGGGACCTTGGGTGACTTTGGGTTACTTTAGGTGACTTATAGGTGACTTTTGGGTGACTTCAAGTGACTTTAAGCGACTTATAAGAGACTCTGGGTGACTTTGAGTGACTTTCAGTGACTTTAAGGTGAATTTAAGTGACTCTGGGCGAACTTTGGGTGACTTAGGTTTACTTTAGGTGACTTTTGGGTGACTTTTAGGTGACTTGTAGGAGACTTTAAGTGACTTTGAGGGATGGGGAAAAAACAGGTGACAGGCAGAGGTGAGAGAACAACAAATAAAGATCAAAACAAAAGCTCAAAATGTTGTTATAATGTCCAAAATGCTGTGCAAATTATTTTGGGCAATGATTTCTTGTATACGAGTTTTCTCATTTATATCTATTTCTCTTTTCTTTTTTTTTTTTTGTGTCGGTTTTTGCTTCTTGTTGGTTCCATTTTGGGTTTTCTTTAAGTTTTTCTTGATAGTTTTCTCTATTTTTTGGTTAAGTTTAAGTTTATTACAGTTTGTTGGCTTATGGTTTTGGTAGTTTTTGACTTTTTTGCTAACCTTGTGTGGGGTGTTTCGCATTGGGCAATAATTTTGTGATTTTGGTTGCATTTGATTCGATTTTTGAAAACTGATTTGGTGATTTGTTGTTTTGTTTCTTTGATTGATTTTGGCCTTTTTTTGATTGGTTTTGATTTCGATTTTTGGCGATTTTTGATTTTGATTTGTTTGAGTCTTTCTTTTGCGATTTTTCGATTGAAGTGCAATGGTGAGGGCTGGACTTTGTACAGGTTTTATGATGGATCTGATATCGAATTGAGAATGGTGAGAGCTGAGAGCTGTGATAGCTGTGATCTGATTCGATTTTTAGAACTTCTCGGATATGCTATAGATGCGCTTAACGCTCACGCACTTGCGTCGCAGACGTTCGCACTCGATCTCCCTGAAGTCGGCGTGCGAATTGTGCGCCGAGATGCCGTTGTAATCCTGTCCAGCTATGTCGTCGATGGCTATGTGATGAATGCGCGGCAATTGCCGGGCTGCGGCACAAATATCCGGCTCACTGGTGGCTCCACCCACGTACGAGGCAAGCTGATCCTCCTGATCCTCCTGATCCTCGTCTTCGACGTCCTCCTCCTCCTCGTTGTCCTGCTCTTGGTTATCCACCAGATCCTCTAGGGTCTCCGCCAAGTACTGTATCTGCTCCTCCTCGCACTGCGGACACTGATCCTCGGGGTCGTCCTCCTCGGCGAACTGGGAATTCTGACTATGACTGGTATTCTGACTGATGATGGCTCTCTTGAGTTCCACGAAGAGCGGTGACGATGGCTGAAGCTGCTGATGCAGATGATGAGCAGCCGCCTGACCCTGTCCCGGATCAAACAGACTTGGGGGTATCTCGCCGGCGGGCAGGGGTTGACTGGTGATCACCGCTGCTGTGCCCAAGACACTGTGTCCGGCCCCGGCTCCCGCCTCGGGATGAATGCGATTATCCGAGTTTGTCGACGAGAACTTGGAGAGCAGTGAGCGCGAGCTGACCTTGTTCTTCAGTTGCTGCTGCTGCAGATAATAATAGTCCCGGGGCAGCGATGAGGTGGCATGCAGGGGATCCTCCGGATCGTAGTAGCCCAAGGCGGCGGGACGGAACAGGCCGGGAGTGCTCAGTGAGTGCAGGGCGGCCTGATTGGATTGCGACTGCGACTGGGACTGGGACTGGGTCTGGGATTGCGATTCCTGATCGTACGAATCACTGATCACACTGGCCGTGGAGGCGGTGGGCGTGGTTGTGCTGCCCAGCGTCGACTGCGAACCTCCGGCGGCAGCGGCGGCGGCAGCAGCGGCGGCGGCGGCGGCAAACTGAGCGCCCAAAAGCGGCGTCAGACCGGCTAGGAACTGTTCCTGCTGCTGCTGCTGACGCTGTTCGTCCAACTCGCGGCGATAGGCTTCGATTTGGTCACTTGGCGATGGAGTGTTGCTGTGGATGCAGCCCTGAAAGAAATCCAATGCCTCGTACAGGATGAAACACAGGCCCAGGACGAGGAATGTCTCCATCATAAGCAGCTGCTAGCCATTTGAATTTGGTGCCGAGCGAAACGGAAACGGAAACGAAACGGGAAACGGAATAGAACGGAATGTGAGGGCGCGCGCGATATCCGCGAAAACGAAACGAAACGAACCGAAACCGATTTAAATTCTTCTCTCTTTTCCTCGGCTTTCTACACAATTTCAATTTCGTCTCTTGGCTTTCGCTTTATTTTCAACACTTTGGCACTTCATTTTCCTTCATTTAAGTTTTCTTTTGTGTGTGTGGTTGTTTTTCTCGGTTTTTCCTTGGGTTTTTCTTTCGGTTTTCCTCGCTTTTCTTTCGGTTTAGTTTCTTGTTTTTTGGCTTTTCGGTTTATCCTTGGCTGAAATTGAAATTGAAACTGAAGCGTTTCCTTTGTTATTCAATGCAAATTAATTTCGAATTTGTTTGTCGTTTGTTTTTGTCGGCTTCTCCTCGCCTTTTGTGTGCGCACTTTTCATTTGCATAAATTAAATAAGAGCGCTCTTTCGCTGGAAGCGTGTGCGAAACGGAACGGAACGGAATGAAACGCAACTCATACATTGACACATACACATACCAGTACACTTATATAGTATATACAAACTGATATATAGATATATATAAAATTATTTACATTAGTTTTGGCGAGCAGCAAAGCAGAGAGATTAGTGGACAAAAGTTCTAGCTTTGTTTTTGTTTAATGTTTATTGTTTATTGTGCTCTTTGCGAGTGTGTGTGTGTGTGTGTTTGAAAAAGTTTAGCAATGTTTTTTTTTGTTTTTTTTTTTTTAGATATTCTGGCAAAGAAACATAAAACTCAGACTCAAGGGAGTGGCTATAAGCCAGAGAACAGCTCGTAAAGCTTGAAGGCATTTAAAACTGCTGATAAAAGAAAAGAATGCTCAAGAGGGTCTCCAAAGATTTTTAAAAAAATTAAATGATCTCTCAATACTTTTTTAACAAAATATTTTGTATATTTTTGCAGAATAAATCTCTCAAATTAATTGTTATTAACTCTCTAAGGCTTAAATTCAAGCTATAATAGGCCTAGAAAATATAAGAATGCTGAAGGAAATATCCTATATTAAATTTGAAAGGTAAAAAGATTTAAAAATGAATATATTTTTACTGAATTTGTGAATAAATTATCTCTTAAAACCTACAAAATAAATATATTTTGTATATTTATGAAGAATATATATTTGTTCTTGAATTTATGAATAATTTCTTATTAAAAAAAAATATATATTGTGGATTTATGCATTTTATATTTGTGAATGTTACAATAAATAATATTTATGAAGAATAAGTCTTCCAATTTAATTGTTATTAACTCTCCAAGGAAAAATAAATTATCAAAGAATTCTAATACAAACCCTTCTCTTTTAAAATTGAAGCTCAAATAAGTCGAGCAAATATTATGTTAATTATTAAGGTAAAACAAGAAAAATATCAAATATCTAAAGGTTCTGGTGCCTGAATTATTGACGATTACCCAGCTCTCTCAATTGAATCGATAAGTTACCCATAAGAGCCTATTCAAACTGTCTGCCAACTGTAAAGGTTCATAAATGTGAATTATTTCGCAGAGCACATAAACACAGTACGGAGACTCAACTCATGCCTTATTCATGCCAAAATTGGAGTTCGGAGCAAGGATGAAATATGCTTGTTTATGCATTGGACATTCCACTCGGTATTTGTGCAAGGAAACCCCCCGGGCAGCTCCAGCTCCTGCTGTGTGTTTGCATTTGAGATTGTGTTGCACTTTTTATGGTCAAAACAATAGCAGTTACTCCCTTTTATTTGTCATTATTACGTGTATAACGATTACTGCCCTCCCGCTATCGGCAATTGAAATATTTCGAAATAATTCCCATATTTGATAAGCTGACAGCCATGAAAATTTAATGGGACCCTTGACTGCATTGTTTTCAGAAAAATCAAATAAAAGCAAAGCTTAAAGTTTCAATTGAACAGAGATTTAACATGCCGTCGATGTGAATATTTACCATCATTTAACTGACATCAAAGTCATAATAATCATAAAAAAATCATCGAGAAAATAAAAGGAGTAAGAGTAATAATCATAAAAGCATTTTCGTGTGATTCCTCCCCTGCCCCTCTTAGTTTTTTCAGTGCAGAGCAATGACGCGGAAAAGGGCCTCAAACTGGAGTCAGGGTCGAGATCTGTTTTGGGTTTTTTTTTTTTTCAACCCCATTACGATATCCGTGGCCAATCCCCAAGTTCCTTTCCTGGCTCGCTCTCTCCCATCAAAATGCACAACGTGTCGTTATTTATGCCCAACCCCTATCGCCATTCGGAAATCCCCTTTCTAACCACTTGGGCTTAACCCTTGGCATGACAAAGCGGCGGCGGCCTTCTCGGGATCCCAAATGGACCCCTAAAAAGCAAAAGAGGACTAAACACAGGAGAATGCATAAGCCGCGAAACGAATTGAGGCGGTCACTGGTAATACGATGGAATACGAGGAAAAAAAACCGAGTTTATTTGAAGGCAAAAACACAAAACAAGAAGGAAAAAAAATCCTTAAAGGGGCTTATATTAGCGAGCTTAAATCCTACTTTTTCGGATTGGCTTTTAAGGATTTTTTGGTCCAAAAAAGCAACGCCTTGATATTTGTATTTTAAATTTATATTTAAGAGTTTTTATAAATATACAATCCTTTAATTAATAAATATTCTTACTCATAATATTTCTCTTAATAATATCCGAAACTTTTTAGTTCAGATTTTTATATGAAATAAATATAATTTAGTGACACATTTTAGCTGCCTTTTTTAAGAGCCCCTTTCCCATGCAATTATTTATCAAAACCCTCAAAAGTAAGCAAGCTACGTACGGCAAAGTTGACAAATTAAAGGCTCATCATTTATCATTAAATCAAGGCCAATAAATAAGACAAAGCTTATGCAACACTCAAACAGAAATTAATTCGAAATTTGCTGCCTCCGCTTGAGACTCAATTTGCTGTGAAAGTTTTTTTGGACCGATTTGTTTTGATTTCTGATCTGTCTTGGTGGCAAGGGCAGAGGAGGATGCGGGGGCAGGGGCATTCTCTAATTAAATTTTTAATGTGTGCGTGTGGAAAACGAGTGACAGAGGCAGACGGAGGAGAAGGGTGGAAAAAGGAAAAACTTTTCCGGCTGCCGCTGCCGCTTCTGCTTCTGAAAACTTCAAACAAATTCCAAGTAATTGCACATTGAAATTGACAGAGACAGAAAGAGCGAGGGAGAGAGAGACGGAAAAGGCGGCAAGGAGGCAACTGCAGTCTGTGTGGGCCAAGTTAAGGGCACATTGTTATGCCCACGTTCAACTTTACATGGCCCATAGTCTGTATAAAGTTAGTAACAAACAACAACAAGATGCTAACGAGGGGGACACACATACACTGCTCAAAAAAGAGCTAAAAACAAGTGGTTAAAATAACTTTTTTTATTTTTTAATATAGAAAAATCTTTGATTTTAATAGGAAACATAAACTATTTTAATGTCAATGTGAAACAAAGTAAAATAATATATAAATTTAATTAGAAAATATTAAAATCTATAGACCTGTTCCAAATATTTCCCAAATTTATACAAAATATTATATTTTACAGTGTAAAAAGAGTGTTAAAGAGAGATAGATGGAGAGTAGGAGAAAGAGAGAGAGAGGCATAGAGTGATGCCTGAACGAGTGCAGCTTAAAATTGTTATCAACAATTTAATCATTGAAAACCATTAAAAAGCAAACAACAAGAAATTTCTTTACATCTTTCCCTCACCCTCTCTCTCTTTCTGTCTCTCTGTGATTTTCCTCGGTAGTTTTTCCGCCTGTGTTTTTCCCTTTTCCCTTATTTTTTGCTGTTTTTGTTGCCGCTTTTAATTGCTATACACAATGCAGCTGTGATTATGGTCACCAGAAGTGAGGAATGAGCGAGGGACGGCCAAGAAAGACACGAGAAACGTTAATTTCATTTCGCCATTCGCCTTCGTTAC
Source organism: Drosophila tani (assembly GCA_008042535.1). NCBI lineage: Eukaryota > Metazoa > Arthropoda > Insecta > Diptera > Drosophilidae > Drosophila > Drosophila tani. Next base: position 74,336 of record VNJO01001455.1, on the reverse strand, counting down.
TATTTCTATATATAGTATACATATTAAATTCCTTAGTTGCTGCCATTTGTCCAGCTTCCTCGTCGCCCTTACACACGGACTTTAATTAGAAACCGAGGAAAGGGGTAAGTAAGAGAGATGGGAGGAGCAGCATCTGCGTCAGTCATTTGTTTTCGTCACCCATGGAAATAGTCACACATATCGGGTTCATGTGTCATGGTTAACATGCAAAAGATACTACAAAGGGAAAAACGACAACAAACTCGGAGGGAAATGTGGAAAACACTCGGAAAGAAAACAGAAGAAAGTTGAAAAAAAAGAACAAATGAATTGGAAAATTACAAAATACCATTGACTCGTTTAATCAACTTGAGGTAATTTTTTTAGGAACATTTTATTATTCAGAAACATGGATTTAAGGCTTTTAGTTCAACATATTTTTCCTAATCATATATTTATTAATGGAAACTATAAGGCAATGTCATAATCCCAATTAAAGAAATATGTGTCGATTTAACTTCGTTATCTGGCCACATTATCTATTGGATACATTCTAACTCAGTCTAACTCTACGAAAACCACGCTACAAGAAAATACGCCTTTAATCTCCGCAAACATATGAAGTTCAAATATTAAATTTAAGTGTTAATAAATATATATTTTAAATCTAATAACCATAAGTTTATTCAGAAATTGTATCCCTAAAATGTCCAATCAATACTTTCATATTAAGCTCTATTTTTTGCTACCCTAAAATAAATACTACATTTATTTCCGAAAATTCCCAATTAATTAAAGTCGCCCTAGGCGCCTTCTTGTGGAATTTTTCCTGCACTCTGGGGATATATGTATAAAGATTACATGTACATATATTTCAACGACAAGTGTCACAGCACTGCTGGAATTTAGCTGCAGCAGTTTTCTTGGCTGCTACTGCTGTGTTGTTGACTATTCGAGTCACTTCATTGTATGGCAACGCGGGGGAAAAGCGGTGGAAAATGAAAGGAAAAAGAGAGGAAAAGAGGTCTGCTGGCAGCAAAAGTAAACCAACATAAGTGTTGCGTCGTTCGTTCGTTTTATTGTTGTGGCAGAGAGTGAGGAGGCACACACACCCCGGATGCTGGATGCAGGATGCATGGACATGGACAGCATGGACAACATGGACAACATGGAGAAGCGAGGCGCTCGGACCTCAGCAGGTCATGTTAACTAACCTCTTTTTGGGACCCCACTGACCCCTCTGCACCTCTCTGGGCCGCCGTCATCCCTTAACCCAGAAAGACACCCCATTTGTCCTTGCCTGCAGCATAAATTTTTAAAACGCTTGCCACTGCGGCTTGTCAACTGCAGCAACCTTGCCCTTGTTGCATGCCACGCCCCCGAAAGAGATCCCCTTTTCCTCCCCTACAATTGTGACAATTTTAAAACAATTACAACCAAAACCCAATGAGCAATGAGCGCAGTAGCGTACAGTGAGGGTCAAAATAATGGCAATCTTTAAGCTTATTTATAATTAAAAAATGTAATATATATTTTATTCAATATCTGTTATATTTAACCTTAACTATGACTATATTTGAGTTTAATTTGTTAAGTAATTGCCAACATTTTCGGTCCTTGAATATTTGAATGCTTTTAAATTATTGACCGCAATAGTAAATGGACCAATGAAGAGGCGAGGGACTAGTCAGAGTTAACAATTTGTGCAATTCGCATTCACGAGTCAACCGCAAAAACCAACGGAAACATGAGATCATTATGCCACGCACTCTGCGGTCCACATCATGAATACGTATATGCATATATATCTGTCTCATATCTGATGGATGTGTGCTCTATATTTGAGCTTTATTGGAATACTTTGAATACTTGGAACGGAGGTGTCAAGAGCGGCGAGCATTGAGTGTCAATTAATTGAATCAAATTGCAGACATCAAAGCAGGGGTAACTTTCGATACGGATTTAATCGAGGCAACTAATTAACGGGAAATTGAGGTGCTTAACTAAGATCTTGCTTAGAATAATTATAGAAAATTTACTATAAAGTTTTGCATGCTTTTCAAAGGCATTTAAAGAGGGATTTTCTTTATTTATTTCATGGATTCATATAATTTCTTCATATGCCCCGCTGAATAACTTAAAGAGATATCAAAAACCGACAAAGAAAAGAACCACCCAAAAACCAGCCTCCCAACTCCATTTCCAACTCCAACTCCTTTTCCAACTCCAATTCCTTGTGCCATCTGCATGCACATATATCCGTGGTGCAAACTTTTGAAGTTTGTTTTCGTTCAATTTGCTGAGCAAACAACTGAACCATTAAGAACATCTTCAGCGAGCGAGTGAGTAAGTTCATCTTGAAGTGAGCCCAGCCCGCCGGCTGTCGAAGACTTTGCATAATTGCGGCGCCAGTTGCGAAATAATTAACCAAAATTAAAGCTTGTAGAGGGGCAAAAGAGAGCTTAAGGGATTTAACATGCATTTCGCATGCAATTCAGCCAACTCTTTTGTATCGTCGCTTCGCATTCAAATTCCTTTCTTTCTTGCTTTCCCTTTGCTTTTTTATTTTTTGCACTCTGCTATTTTTTAATATGCAAAGTATGCATATATGGATTTTATTTTATTTCCCATCGACAACGCCATGGCGCCCATGCCCATGCCCATGATGTTTGCTTTCAGTTTCGCATCGAAGAATGCCTTTTGTGAGAGGCTTCTCCATCTGCGTTCGCCATTCTTCGGCCTTTTCCCCTCAGATGGTCATTAAAAATATGAAATTTCATGTGGGCACACAGCCGCCACACACACATCGCACACACCACTCAATGGAACACTTAAATGAATTACAGTTCTGAGCAGAGTTTTTCCATATTTTTTTCGATTTTCGTTTTATGTTGTCCATCGAAATCTGTTTGAATTGAATGGAATATATGGCTAGCCAGGAAAAAGGCAGAGAATCGGAATATGTTTTCGCCAGATTCATGGGTTTCCATAATCCCAATGAGAGAGTGAGAGACCAATGAAGGCGCACTGGACCTTGCGACTCTTTTGCATTCTCCTCTTCAGAAAATCTGGGCTTTTACGGGAAACTTTTCCCTCTCTCTTTCTTTTGCTAGCCATCAGATGGATTTTATTTTTCAATTGGTTATTGAATTTCGGTAAATTAAAATAAGTTGTACTTGAACATGGTTGGTTATCAAGGAAATTTATTAAAGATATTTAATTTCTTAATGTAAAGCAATGTTTAGCGAATATAGGCTTGGAAGATATGCAATTTGTCGATAAAGTGTCATGGCCAAACGATTTTAATTACCATTAATCGCTAAATTAATTTGTTAATTAATTTACCGAATTTATTTGAGCAAAGAAACAAATCCATCGATAATTCCACAATTGGTAAGGGTAAACCTTTCTTAAATAATAATAACGATAAATTATCGATAAAATAAACATGTTCGATTACCTTTTATCGCCTATTGAAATGTTCACCATAGGTGATGAAACACTTTCGTTAAATAGATTGATAATTAAATCAATTTATCGATTACATTATATCGTTTACATACTAGAGCCAAGTATGTGAAAATAAACATGTTCGATTACGTGTTATCACCAAATTAGCTTTGCAATCAAATAACCGAATTTCTCCTCTTAGATAATGTCACCATAGGTAAGTGAACACACTTTTAAATACTTAGATTGATTACACCGATAAATTGTCGCTAATAAAACCAATTTATCGATGACATTTTATCGGCCAAGCACTAGTGCCAAGCCAAGCAATCCAATTACCGATTTCTCCCCCTTCTGGCCACATTGTCAGGCGGCACACACAAACCTATCGATGATAAGCACCGGGAAATCCCATTGGGAAGCAGCACTGAACACAAAACGACAATAATGGAATGAATTTGAACCAGGCACAGCCCCCCAGAACGTATATATATATATTCGTTTTTATATATATATGGATAGACGGCGAAAGAGAGAAACACCTTTCAATGTCAGATGGCTGCATTATTTGACGGCCATTGAAAAAGTTTGCCACAAATGAAATGGCCCAAAGGAGCTGTCAAATCTGCTGCGTTATAACATTTACAACGAAAGTGCGAGGGTCACGAGGGTTAAGGGTTGCCGCCGTCCTATTGGAGGCAGCCGCCAACAAAGCGATGAGCAAAAGTTGCACAAAAATTGACAAAACATAAATAAAATATGGCGCAAACAATGAAGAAGATTCTCGTTCGATTCTCTACTCTCTGCTCTTTGGGTTCGTTTCATTTTTTCTTTTTTTTTTTGGGAAAGGACATGTGACACAAACAGATGCCAGGTGTATAAAAAAGGGGGGGCGCCGGTGGGTGAATTGGGCTTGGGGTGGACCCTGTCACAGTGACGTTAATATCGCCTGATAAGTATTGACACAAGTGGTGGAGTGGAAGAGGCGACAAACAAACAAACAAACCGATGAAAGGCGACGGATTTACACACGGGGAGGAACGAGGAACGTAGCCAACTCAGCCAACTCAGCCAGAGTTGCCATCGTTATATATCCAATTGCCATTTTACAATGATGACGTAATTGATTTTTAAGCAAATACAAATACACTTTGTCAGACAGAGACACGTAAAAATAAGAAGAAGGCGAAAAAAGTGGAGAGCCGGAATAAGAAAAGATTTCCAAATAAATAAAGCGAGACGTGCAAACATCGATGACGACGAGTGCTTGTTGAAAACCTTTGCCTAGAGAGCCCATCAAAAAGAAAATATAAAAAAAAATAAAAGAAAAAATATAATGAAATAAAAAAAAAACCAGGAACACACACATACAGAGTGCTGCTGGAGTATATCAAGTAAAGAGCAAAGAAAGAAAACCAAGGAAGGGAAGGGGCAAAGCTACACACGCCGCTTCAAGGAAACGTGCCACGACTGCAGGTGATTCGGGCTTTTCTTTCTCTTTCTCTTTTAATTCTTTCTTTTTTTTTTTGGGTGCGTGTGTGTGTGTGTGTGTGCAGCCACTTTTGAGTGCTTGCACAACGGGCACGACTTTTCTTTATTTACACTTGCTCCTCCTTACATCAACACACACTCGCATTGGAAGCCGAAAAGGAAAGAAGTTCGGCACTAAGAAAAAATTTTAAAAATTATTTATTTTTAGGAAATTATTTAAATTATTAATTTAATTAATTTTTAAGCACATTTTTTAATAAGAAAATAATTAAAAATGATGTCCCTAAAATATTTTCTTTACTTAAACTTACACTTAAACCCTAACTTTCTTATAATCTTATTTGTGAAACCTTTTTCAATATTATAAATTATAAAAATATATAAAGCTATATATTATTTATAAACTCCAAACGTTTGTGATTTTCTCTCAGTGCCTCGACCGCCCTCAAATATCCTTGAGAGTGCGTCTTAAGCCCTGATTGCAGCTCTCTTTATACAGTGCGTTCTCCTTGCCCCCCAAACCATAATTCAAACACACTTTTCCAACGAAAATTTCGACAAGAATTAGAAATAAGTTATCTGGAACTGTTCAAGGGTCAAGCTAAAACACAAAAAAAAAAAAGAAATGTTGAACTTGAGCTGGGTCAGTTGGAGCTAATTTGAGCTCAAGTCCTGGAGATAAAGGGCTTAAGTTCAACAAGACCTGCGAAGCTCATTAAAAAATGTTCAAGTCAATGAGAAAGGGACATTCAAGTATTTTTTAATTTTCAGAGGAAATTAATGTTCAGAAAAAAACCAACTAAAAAATTAATCTAAACAATTTTCTGAAGCCCAAGGAAGCCTGATTAAATTTCCAATAATTAAGGATTGAAATTCATTAGAAACTACCTCAGATTACACGTCAATGATTATAAAATCATATTGAAGCCTAAGAAATTAGGCTGCTTACAAATGAGCTATTCGAGAGTCAGGCATGAGTTTGGGTTAATTGCATGTATTATTCAACATATAGTCCTGCCATTGCCAAACAATGTGTGTGTGTGTTTAGTGTGTGTGGTTGTGTTTAGGTGTAATTGAATATTGAACATTTAAAGCCAAAAAGCTTAAGCCAACAACTTCTGCCTCGAAGCTGTCCGTGCAACTGCATGCTCTCTATATATAGGTATATATTATTTATTTATTTATTTATTCAATAATTCACATATATATTTATATTCCTATATTTATATATACTTGTGTGTGTGTGTGTGAGGTGTACATGTATGTGCAAGTGCCAGTGCAAAAGCTTAGCTTAATCATTTGCACAAATTTCCAACACCATAAGTCCCTTCATTACAAGGAGAAGCAGCAGCTGGAGCAGCATAACAATTCATAAACAATTAGTCGAGGACAAAAGGTCCTGTACAGTCTCACTCTCGAGCATATTGAATGAGATGTTCCGCCTCCGCAACACACCTAAGTCCGAATTGTATTGGAACTACTCCCGGAGTACTCCTCTACTGAGTCCTAATTCCAAATACTCCACACAATTGAATGGGGAATGCCACATCGACACCCTGATTTAATTATCTCTCCAATATATGGCAATGAGCCGTACGAAGGCTCTTAGTTAAATTATAATCGAGATTGAGGCAAGACAAGGCAACCAACCAACCAACCAGCCAACTGTCTATCATTCAGGTCAAATGCAAATACATTTCCACTTGCCTCGAAATCAGATAGTATTCAGCTCTCAAAGTGGCCAATTGCAACACAGATTGTTGGCCAGTTGGGCGAATGGTTTCGAAAGCCAATTTTTAGTCAAGAATCAAATATCAATGGAACAAAAAAGGAGCAATTAAACTTTATTTGCAAAGTTCATGTATAAATTTCAAAGTAACATATATAAAAACCAAACTAATTGAGTTGCTGGTCTGGTTTTTTGGCTTTTTAGTTTTAAATTACTTAACAAATGATTTTATAAGCCAGTTTTTAATCAAGAATCAAATAAAAAATAACAAAAATTAACAATTCAACTTTATTTGCAAAGTTCATGTATAAATTTCAAAGTAACATATATAAAAACCAAACTAATAGAAATGTTTGTCTGGTTTGTTGGCTTTTTAGTTATTAAATTACTTAACAAATGATTTTAAAGGCACAAATTTTATCAAGAATCAAATATCAATGGCTGGTCTTTCCCTTTATTGAACAAAAATGAACAATTAAGCTTTATTTTGGAGGAAAAATTTATAAAAACCAAACTAATTTAGAGGTTTGCCAGGTTTTTTAGCTTTTAGTTAGTAAAATACTTAACAAAGAGAGCACTTAACCACTTTTTGTGGTAAAATTATAAATACATTTTTTTGCAATCCTCCCATTTTTGTTGCGGCCTAAGTAATTAAAAACTAATTGAGTTTTACAAATTGTTTAAGCCATGAAACAAACACTAATTTCAGTGTCAGATTTTTATACATTCTGGTGAATATTAAATCGCAAACATATATATATTAATATATATATAGGACCCTCTCTGTGGCGATACAATCATCGATAACGATGAGGCTGATGATGATGATTCTTAACACACACACGCACACCAAATCCCCCACACACACACGCTCTGTTTATGTGCTTGTTTTTATTGCAATTGTTATCGCTGCTGCTGCTTCTCATTCTTATTCGTAAATGCTTCTTCTTTTGCTACTTCTTCTTGTCCATATATATATATATATTCCCCAATTCCCATTTTCTTTGTTTTGTTTCTTTTATATTTTTCTCGGTTCTCGTCTCTTCTCAGTTCTTGTTTTGTGTAATATATTTTATTGTTGTTTTTATGCTCCAGCACACACACACACACGCACAGAGGCAAACAAACAAATAAATACACGCACACACTCAACTTTCTTCGTATTTATTTATTTTCCTTTTGCAGCTAACAAATATTTTATAAGCTCGCTCGGATTTTTATTTGTTTGTATTTTTATATATTTCGTATATATTTAAAATTATTTCTTGATTTTCACCGCAAAAAACAACAATAAAAAAAAGGTAACAAAAAAGAGAAACCAAGGCTGTTTTTGGGTTTTGCAACTTCTTGTAGCACACTTTTTTGGGCGCGCGGCGTTTGCTTGTGTGCTTTGGCGGCGTGCAGAGAGCAAGTTTTATGTTTTATGTTTTCTTTTATTTTCTTTATGATTTTACATAGTTTATTTAATTTTATAAATATTTTTATTGGTATTTCTACCTCAACTTCATCGGAGATCTTAATTGTTCTTCGTTTGCCGCTTGGGTTGTTGGTTTTATTTTTTATTTCTCTTATTTCTTTTGCATTTATTTTTCGAATTATATATTTTGGGTAATTTTTAAAATTGTTTTTTCTTGTTGTATTTTTTTCGGGTATTTTTGTGTTTAAATTTATATATATTTAATATATATAATTATGTATTTCTGAATATTGATTTAACCGTGCTCGACAACCGCTTGACGCCCGTATAGAAAACAGACTGCTGCGGAGCCCAGCAGCAGCGAGATTTATCCCATGAAGATAAGTGCTGCAGACGCTCGTTGAGGCCGAGCGCCGGGACACGAACCGTGTCCTTACACACGCACGCACACAGAGAGTGGTGAGAGCCAGGATGGCGGGCAACTTTGTATGCTTTCTGTTCCATTTTCTTTTTGCAAACAGTCAGCATCCGTTCTGTGCTGTGCTGTCTGTGTGTGTGTGTGCAGCAGCCGAATGACACACGAATGGCATTCGGTTCTTGGCCAAAAATCTCTTCCTTCGGCATTTTCACGCACTTAACTCTACGCCTCTTCTCGCTCTCTCTCTTTGGTTGTGGTGAAAAGTCTGTAGGGAAAAGCTCAGGTGAATTGCGTTCTTAGTGTGGGGAAAAACTCAATTATGAAGCAAGACTAGCGATCGGGTTTCTAGCCGGCTCTAAGGAGCATCTTGTGGGTATTTCTTAAAGAGAAAGTTAGTAATATATTTTTTAGTTATTAAAAAAAATATTTAAAATGCAGCTTAATGCTGAAAAATATGCAGAGATATATTTCTGACCTTTTTTTGACTCAACTCAATCTATACCATGGTTAACACTAAGTTGCAGCTAGAACCCATTAAGAAATTCTCAACGTGTGCTTTGGGATTTTTCTAAATATATTATTAGATTTATTTTTATATTGAGTGTATATATTTGTTACGTCCTAATAAAATAGGGTTTGCAATATTATTTTATTTTTATAGTATCTATATTTTCCCTTGATGTACTTTAATTAATGATTTTCTTAATTCAATATTTATTTTCTAATTTTCTATACCTTTTTAAATAAAAACAATGCTAATAGCCTTGCTTTTGCCAGCTTCTTTATATTCCCCAACGCGCACTTATAAACCATTTAAAACAATCAAGTAAACCGAAAGCAAAACAAACCCCTCGCCTAGCCTTTTTCTCTCTTAAAAACCAGTCTCAGCTCTTACTCCCAGCATTGCTCTCTTACGAAGAGAGAGACTGAGTGAAAAGCTTTACTTAAAGCTACACTTGTTTTTTTGTTTTTTCTCGCATTTAGCATTTAACATTTCCCACGGATTTTTGGTACTGGCTGGATGGACACTGCAACAGTTACGAGTTTGAACGCAAATCGAGAAAAAGAGATTCACTTAATGGTGGCCGGGCAGGGGCTGGTTAGGGGCTGGTTAGGGGCTGGCTTAATGGGTGGAAGGAAGGCTGCTGCCGCTGCTGCTGCTTTCGAGTGCCAGTCATTAAGCACAAATAAGATCCTGCGAGTGTGCAGGACACACAACGCTCATGATGATGATGATGATGATGCTGTTGGTGGTGGTGCCACAGCTAATTCGAACGAAATTAGGCAAACATTTAATGAAGCAATTAGCAAATTTCGGCCAAGCCTCGCCTAGTTGAGCGGTTTGTCGCTGGATATCCTGTATGGAATATATATACCTACTATATGTACCCATAAGATTATATATAATATCCCCAAAAATAAACCATCCTATCGCCTTACATATTCATAGATTTCCCCGGGTGAAAGACATCAAAGGGGATTTCACTTTTACACATCAATGTGTTCCTTCTTTCTGGCCAAGGAAAATTGCGTTTACTCACCTGAAAAGAAACAGAGAGGGCAAAGAGAACGGTTAGTCGACGAGTCAAAAATGTTTTCTCACATTTCTTATTTTATTTTATACATTTATATATTTTTATTTTATTTTATCTGGCTGCAGACAAGACCCTTGCCCACTTACAATTCAAAAGGTGAAAGGAGGATGGCAACTTTGGACACGAGTAAAGTGCAAAATTCTGTTGCATACTTTTTTGGGCCTCGAGTGTGTTGGGAATTTTTGCAGCAAATTGTTTTGTCGGTCTGGAGAATAAGTAAGTGAATTTCACTACGAAAAAAACATAATCCTCGAGGTTAAGCGTTCACCTCACACACAAAATAGAGCAAGATATTTAAAAAAGAATAAGGAGATATGTGGAAAAACGGGTAGGGAAAAAGGGAGAATCACAAACCCATGAAATGTGTAGCAGATTATGGCCAGAGGTAAAAGGTAAGCAAGCTAACCCTTTTTTATGCTGGTGTCATGGATTAAGATTATTTTGGGTAAATTTAGCAAAGATACCAAGATCAAAAATTCATCGAAGATATGTAAAGAAATACCGTCTTTTATGCATTCATAATGCCCATACCCTCATTACTATTATTAGAAATAAATACAAGATCTCTCTCTACTTTCTATTGTAAATTTAATGATGGCAAAGCTCTACCCAGGTCACAACTAGCCACAAATAGCAACAAAGAAAGCCTTTTTATAAATTTAATGATGGCAAAGCCCTCGTTAAATCTTTGCAACTAAAAAAAAATATATGGAAAAAAGGCAAACACCAGCCCCAATTGAAAACTATAAAAGCAACCGTTGGTTGTAAATTGAAGCCAAATCAAAACCGATTGGCTGAGTATTCCACGGATTCTGTTTTCCTTGGCATTTGCCCATTGTGTGTGTTGGCGCAATTGTGTTTTCTTCTCTCTTTTTTTTCCCCTCGACAGAATTGGCCATTTTACGGGCAACTTTTGTTTGGCCAAAATGCAGGCATCGGAAAATACCTGGGCAATATATACGTTCTGTAAAATTATTGCGGGGCGTCGCTGTGAAATCGCTGCGGAAGTGGACTAAAGTTAGATTGATGATGTCTCAATAAACCCCATTAGGGGATTGCCATCGAGACCGAGACCGATACCGACTGCAATATAATATCGCAAATGAATTGCCATCGACGACGACGACGATGGGGATTGGGTGGTATTTTGATGATTGTGCACCTGCTGTTGCTGATCCTGATGAAGGTGTGTTGTTGGCACAATTCAGTGCTCTAATTGGTAGCAAAGTGGAATAAACTATTGGCCCCGGCCAATGTGCAAACTTTTCTCGTTCTCTACGGGGCTCTTTTGATGTCCTTCGGGGGAGCAAGGGAGCGAGTGAGGGCGACGATGGCGATGGCCTTCAAGAAAACGAATCACGAGCCAACTAACTGTAAAAATTCATTATGTTACCGGAGGGTAGGCTAAGGAAAAATGTTACACAGCTAAAAAAAATGTTTATAAAATATCTGTGATGATTTAAAAATAAAATTATTAAAAATTTTGTATTCACAATATTTACCAAATTCTCAATGCAAATTTCACAAAGAATATACAATTGTTTGCTGAACTTTTATAAAGATTGGAGATACAAGTAAGTACTTGTGTAATTATTACTTTTACAAAATTGTAATTATTATTACAAAATCAAACAAATTGTATAATTAAAAGTTTTTTATTAATCTTTTGAATTAAATCAAAATCCCATTTTAAGAAATCTACATTACTATTACCCATATTTCCTAAGAAAAATTTAAATAATAAATAATAAAAAAACGCCAAGAAATCATCTTTCTGTGTAGCAAAGTGTGTCCTATGTTTTTGGGGGGCGACAAAAAGTTTTCTGTGACTCGAATTGAAATTCCTTTTCGGCAATTGCCGGAGACAACAAAACAGAGAGATCCCAACCTGAGACGAAATACGAGCTGTGATGGTGGCAAGTCCAGGGGTATTTTCCACCATCATCATCTTTATCTCATTCTTTATCATCATCATCTCGTCTCTGCGTTCCCAGTCAAGTGTTAAAATCGATTAAATAAAAGTTTATTGCTAAATTTGCTAACTGGCTAAGCTCACTCCGCTGCCTCTCCATTCTCAACTTGAAAACTTTGCCGCTTTTGGTTGCTGGCTGGCTTTTTTCAGGATAGTTGCATATATTTTTGTGGCTTAATTTCGCCCGCAGCGGAGAGAGAAAAGGGTTCGCAGCTAGAGAGAGAGAGAGAAACTTAAAAAACAATTAGAAACTTTTCCCTCAGCCTCTCTCTCCGGCTGCCATATTCATTCGCAACTAAATCTGAGCAGGGGTATCAATCCACGAGTTCATAATTCCCAGCCAGCTGAAAGTTGGAAACAAATTGAAAATGCTCTTTGGAAACAAATTTGTACATATAAATATGTATAGTTGGATAGAGACAGGGGAATTATTATTATTATTTTGGTGGGTTGGTGGGACAAGACAAAGATCTCTTTGAACTAGTTTTCTATTGTCTTCAAATTTAATTTAAAAGAAATTTTGATATTATGGGAGTAAATATATAAACAAGATATTATATTATATTTTGTTAATATTTATCCTAAGCTATTTGGGTCTTTATCATTTTTATGACCCTTTATTTAACTTTATTTATTTATTAAAAATCTGCTTTATAAAAATCTTTGAAACTCAATTACTTAATTGATTTTCTTATTTATTTTTTTATTTTAGACCCCTGTTATCCTCTTTCTTACTCCCTCCCCCTTTTTCCCTTCAGCATCACCTGCCTTACCCTTCTCCATTTTCCCGTTTTCCCTCCCTTCCTCTCGGCACGTGCTTCATTGCCAAGTTTGACCTGTAATAAGAGCGGTGCGTGGGGCGGAGGTCACACGAAGACGAATTTCAAATGAATATTGCACAAGATTATTTTAACAAAAAAAAAGTTCGTTTCTGGTTTTTTTTTCGGAAGCTTGAAGCGCACTTGAAATTAATGAAAAGCATTTTCGATTGTAATTATGTATTCGTGACTGGAGGGGCCAAGAGGCATTTCCGCTGCCCCCTCCTTCACTTACTTCCCCGAGTTTCCCCCAGCCTTTTCCGAGTTTCCCTTTTGCCTCAGATTTTTAGCTCAGCTCATTAGGCATAATTCGAGCTCTTACTCTCTCCCGCCTCCTGTATCCCTTTTCCCTCTCTTTCTTTTTTGGCCTCTCATCAACATAATTCGGAAGAGTTGGGTTTTTTTTGTGGGGGATATATATACGGGCTATAGGGGGGGCTATAGGGGAGTCGGTTCTCCGCATTTAATTGACTGTAAATTTGCAGCTCTTCAAGAAGCTTCAAATTCTCATTAAAATAAAACACATAGAAATACAAGAGGGGGAGGTAGAGAGAGAGGATAGAGAAAATAATGTTTAACTATTATTTAACCCTGAAATTAAGATAAGCTGAAGTAGTAAAAATTATTTTTTTACTTTAAGAATCAACTAGTAAAGGAAATAAATTAATAAAGCTATTCAGAACACCCTTTTTTCATTGCATTACATTTTTTGTTCTCTTACTTGTATTAATTATTAAATTTGTTTAAATTTAGGAAAGTTATATTATAAATTGAATTAATTTATTTTAACTGCTGGCTTTTACAAACCCTAAAAACAAATGCATTTTTAAAGTTAAATCTGTATACAAAATTCAGGTTTAATTTTCTACCTATTACTTATTATTTTAACATTATTTTTATTTACTTATTAAATTAAACAAATTAGAATAAAAGTGTATTTCCAAATGAAAAGAGAAAGAGAATATAGAACTTAAATTAATAATAAACATTGGCTTTCTCGGTGCTGATAGAAAGGAAACCGGAAGCCGTTAGCCAGAGATTACGCATACGCCCCGTATGACTTGGCTATTCGGCTTGTTTTGTTAATTGCATAACAGTGTGTGTGTTCCCCTTCCTTTTTAAGGGGGAATGGCTTAAAAATTGCACCCACATGAGCTGCTGGGCCCCCATTATCTGCATTTTTACGGTCCAAATCCATTTCCACAGCACAAACACACACTTTAGGGTGGTTGCCTTGGCTTTAGTTTTTTTTTTTCGTATTTTTCGAGAAGAGAAATGGCAGGCAGCTGTAATAACATAATGGCCAACAAAATGTCTAGGCCTTAAAAGCAGCAAAGGTAAGCCTAGCTTTCTATCTCTGTCTTTCAGTGTGTGTGTCCTTCTCTCTGTTAATGCAGAGAGAAAAATTAAAGAAAATACAATAATGAAGAAATTACTAAATATACTTATCAGAAAATTTCATTATTTAAAAACAAGTATGAATACACTTTTCTAAATAAATATGGTTACTTATAAGAGATAGGTACTATTTTTTTAGATTCTTAGCAGTGTACACATGTGTTTGTGTTTGTGTGTGATTTCTAACAAAAGTAAAAGCTAGCAAAGAAAATAAACTACCAAAAGAACAAGACAACGAAGGCAAAAGAAAAAAAAAATAATAGAAAAACGCAAAGGAAAAACAAAGGACCTCCCAGAAGAAAGATATAGAAGGGGAAAGGCAAGGAGATATAGAAGGGGAAGAGAAGGGCAAAAGTAGAAAGCCAAAGGGGGGAGCAAAGGAGAAAGCGCCAGAGAATGTGAGACAACGACAGTTGGCCAAACAAAAGTAGCTTGGCAGTGTAGCATAAATAAATAGAGATAATTAGACCATAACGACAACAAACACACGACAAAAGAGCCCAAAAACAAAACTAAATAAAAATAAAATAAAACACAGAAAAAGCGAGGACCTTCATTTGCGTCCTGCTGCCACATTCAGTAATTTTTTTGTTCTCGTATTTTTCCTTTTTTCTTTGCGGTTTTAATTGGAGCTGCTGCACATTTTTGTACACAGTTTTTGGACATGGACATGGGAAACCACAGAAAAGTTGACCACCATCATACAGCAAAAAGGTAGAGGTAGCCGCCAGCCAGGCCAACACTAAGTTGACCATAATCTAGTTTTCATGGAGCGGAGGGCGCTGCCAAATTAGGTGAAGGATGCCGAGGATGGCGAGGCGTGGATATGATAGAGGAACACACACTCTGCATGCGGGGACCCACAGAGAATGTTGACTGACTCTGTCCGGGATTTTTTGTGTGTGTGTTGTGTTGTGGGCAACGTGAGAGAAGAAAGCAGTGCACAAAATATGTAAATGTAAATAAATTGCGGCCACAAAATTCTCGTCTGACAAAAAGTTGAAGCAACAAAAGCACGACTGGGAAAATAGAGAAAATGAGATGAGGAAGAGTATGCCAAAAGGAATATTTAATGGTTGGCAGAGGGAATAGAATTAGTCACCTTTTTATTCTTTGATCTTGACTTACTATGTGGTTTCATTGGCTTAATAAAAAGAAGGCAAGTTTATATTTATTTTGGCATTAAAATAAATACTTATTAAATGGGGTAAATTATTACCCATTGTATTTATTTGTTTTAAGTTAAAATTGATATTTTAAGTTGTCTTATAATTCCCCATTTATTTCCCCAAATATTTAAATGTTAAAAATTATTTAGTTATTTAAAAATATATATATTCTTTTGTTTATTTGTTTACTTTTTGAATGGGGTAAATTATTACCCTTTGTATTCATTTGTTTTAAGTTAAAATTTATATTTTAAGTTGCCTTATAATTCCCCATTTATTTCCCCAAATATTTAAATGTTCAAAATGATTTAATTACTTTAAAAAATATATATTCTTTTGTTTATTTGTTATTTCCCTAATTTATTTTTTCCTAATTATCCCGGGTGACCAGAGCTGCTGAGAAAGGTTGCCTTTTGGCCTGATTCATTACCTGCGGCTCTTTTCAGGTATTTTTCTCGCAAAACTTTTCCTTCTGTGGCCTCAAATTGAAACTGAAACCGAAGAGGAAAGAAAAATGCAGCAGCAGGCGCTGCTGGCCTGCCAAACCAAATTAGGAACAAAAGGTATAAAAGTGGGGACGGGAGGGGCTTAAACCTTAACCCCTTGCCACCTAGTTTTGTTTTTTTGTAACCACATTCATCTGCGAAAATCTCAGTTGCAAAAATTAGTGAATAGCATAGAAAAGACAGAGTGAAGGCCACATGGAAGCTGGAACTGAATCTCCCTAACCATATCTCTCTCTCTATCTATCTTGTTCTCTTACTATCCCTTTCTCTATCTCTATCTCTGCTCTATCACTTAGTTAGTGTCTCGGTGTCGATTTGAATTTGAATTGGAATGTGGCATTGGAATGAAAATCTGTTTATTTGCAGCGACACGTGACCGCTGCCTGCCACTCAATCAAGTTGAACTTTGAAGCGTTTTCGTCCCTCCAAAATTGCTGTGATATTCCCTGAACTTACACAGGAAGAAATTATGGGAAGTTCAATTGAATATGGTTAAGGAATAATTTAATCTTTGATTTAATTAAAAACTAAGCTGAGAATTAAATACATTTATCAAATAACAAGGTTACATACTTTTTAACAATTTTAAAAACCTTTTTATGACAAGATAAATATTTATATTAAATATACGATAGTATTAATAATAAAAGGAATTTTAATTTTAATTGAAATAACACCTAAAAATCTTTACGAACTTTTAAATAACCTTAAAATCAATATAATATAGATCTATTTAATACTAGATTTATTTATATAAACGCTTAAACTCTTTTCTTGTTTTTGCTGTGCATATCTGTTGTTCGCATTTCGCCATCAATCAATGGTTTGAAGTTTTCGGCTTTGGCTTCGGTTTTGGCTTTTCGCATTCGGTTTTGGCCTGGGCCACCCTTCAATCAATTACCTAATCTCATTACAAGTTAATAGAGCGTGACTAAAACACACATACAGACTTGTACTTGTAGATGCACACAGCAATTGCAACATTACTGCGGCCTTTCAAGTGAATCCTTTGCCAAATTGCAGCTAAATAAGTTGACAGTTTGAACTTAAAGCTGGTTGGAAACCAAGGTAACCAAGATAACCAGCTAAATCTTGGGTTAAATAGAACAAAAAGGGATAAAATGAATATAAATAGTAAAGAAATGGTTTCTATAAAAATAAAAAGCATAAAAAGGAGAGGGCTTCCAGGGTTTACTTTTTTTTTTAATAAATCCCAACCCAACAAGCTCTTTGTTTATTAACAAAAACGTAAACTTGTTACCTGTAGCCATCGCTAATTAGTCCTACTCAATCGGAGCTCCTCACTGGTCTCTCTCTTTTTGAAATCCAAATGCAAAATGCAAATAATCCAACTCAATTGAATTTGGCATCGATGCTGCTGCTGATGCTGCTCCTGCTGTGCTCGTGTTATTCGCGTGTTGTTATTCATGTTTTGCTGTATTGCCCGCCACAACTTCATTAACGTCGACTGCGATTTTGTAGTTAATTAATTGATAACGCTCAATAATGCTCAACGCTTGAATGCATCGAACATTGAAATCGGTTATAGAATTTGCTACAATTGCCAATTACGGCCGGCAATTGGCAATAACTTGCCACCACGGCTGTGTAGTTTTTGTATTAAGAGCCGAGGAAAACCACTTGAATTAAGTCGGGAAACGCGGAAAAGGAAATGCGCCAATTTTAGGTTGAATTTTTCACATCTATTGATGTATATATCAATGAACAAAAGTTGAGGAACTAATTAGAACGGCAAATACATTGAGAGTTTGGAAGGAAGGTTAAGTGGAAATTTGAAGATTATAATGGCCACGGTGGAGAATGTTAATTAAAAGCCTTTCTACCCACCAGCGGATATTATATTTTAATGTTTCTGATACTATAAAGCTAATTTTGTATACAACTTAACAAAAATACCACAAAAATTAACCAAAAAAATCTTATAAATACCTATTAATAATGGAATAGGAACAATTAAGCAATTAACAAACTTACAACCCTAAAAAACCTTACAAAATTTACCAACAGATACCTTTTAATCCCGTATTTACGCCTCACTTGTTAACATTTTTCTTCCGCCGCTTAACCCGAGTTAGCCCCAATATTTTATGACTTTATAATCCCACTGTTGGTCATAACTTAATAAATTTGACCCACGAGGATAACCAAGGCAACGGACTAAGGAAGGAGGAAGGAGCAGCCAGGAGAGGTGGACATCGAGCCGAGGCAATTTACAGACCAGTTAACTTATTAGAGACCGAGGCACTTGACTCCGAGACACCGAGGAAAAGCAATGGAAACTGATAGACAATATGATGGTTTGAGACCAGGGGGTGATTTTCCCGCCATCCCTGGCCCCCTGCGGTTATGGCTCTTAACTGTTAAGCGGCTGCAGAAAAGTTCTTCCTTGTAGTTTTAGTAATTTTTATAGCCCCTCCTCCTCCTCTCTCCTGGGCTTCAAGTTTTTTATCTACGAATTTCGGCAACTCCAGCAGCTACATTTTGCTTTCAACTTTCTTTGCCGTTCGAGACCCAGAGCCAGACAAGTTGCAATTGGTCAGGACTTTTGGGCGACAATTGTCAGGGACACATCGGAGAGTCAGCAACAAAAATATCAAAAACAATCTGCCATTTGATTTCCAAGTTTTTCACCAGTTTTGCCTCAATTGTTTTTAGAGAGTTTCGTCTTCAGAAAATATAAAAGAAGATCTCTGATAGTTGCATTCACTGAAATATTATTTATTTAAACTTAAATATTTTCATTTTATACATTGTCTTCTCTTATGACGACTTATAATTAGTTAAGGCTGAAAGCGAGAGTAAAGCAAAACAAACCAGTTAAAATAAAATGAGAACGAACCAGAATGTGCGACGCATTTTGCTCATCTCGTTTCATTGTTATTTATATTTGAGCGTATATAAATTATATGGCAAAAGGCATAAAAGAGCAGCACAGAGGCGGGGGGTTTTGTTTTAGTGAGCTGGTTGTTGTTAACCAAAAGAAAAAAATATATATATAAAGAAGGGGCGACACAAAGACTGAAGGCAGAAGGACAACGTCTTACAAGTCCATCCAAGCCAAGCGCCAGCCCTAACCCATCCCTTGGCAACCTCAAAGCTTCAACCATATTTCATGTGGCATGGTTAAGAATTTTTGTGCCTCGCGGTGCTGTAAACTACATTCAACAGAGAGAAAGTGCACTGGGAAATAAGAAAGTGAGACACTTTTATTTTTACAATATATATTCGCTTAATTTGTAGACCAAGTTGTCTTAAATATATAAATATATACGTATAGGGTTATAAATCTATACTGTATACCCACATTAAGCTTAAAATCCTGCAGGCTTTGCAACTAAAATTACCAAGTATGCATTCAGCGACACGCAAAGTGCTAAAATATTAAAACCTCCAGAGTTTTTTCTTTATAATTAATTTAATTTTAAATATTTTAAGAATGATAACCAATCTGTCCTCTTGAATATATGGTTATATATTTATACTTTATACTCTAGTGGTTACTTAAAATTCCCAAGTATGAATTCAGCGACACACAAAGTCTCAAGAATCAGAGAGACTTTGAACTCATAGAACTCCCCGAGTTTTTACCTTATTATTAATTTTTAATATTTTAGGGAATATTTTTTTTTTTATAAATAATGTTAATTTTTCTCTGTGCATGATGCTTTCTGTTCTCGTTCTGTTCTGTCATTGTAGTTGATGTTAGTTGTTGCTGCTGCTGGTGGGTTCGGGGTAAAAACAATTGTCACACAGCACGAAATGTCGTGGCTGGAACAATCAGCATCAGAAACCCGCAGCAGAGAATAAAGATGAAACAAAGACCACGAAGGATCTCTATGCCTTGCTTTGCCTTGCCTTTCCTTTCCATTTCGAGCAGGACAAATAAAACAAAATGGCTACCTCGAGGTCGAAGATGAATGGGGCCTGGCAGCTCGGCATCAGCAGAATATATACCTGTACAAAATCCCAGTACCCTTTTGCCTTATTTATATAGGAATGTGTGTTGTGGATGACCAGGCAAAAGGACAATGTAAACAGGATGAGGAAACTAGCCGGCAAATGCCTGAATATCAAAGTAAAATGACAGAACGACAGCATTCTTAACAAACTAAAGGGTTTAACATTTTTTAAATCAAGTCTATCTTTAAGCTTTTGGAGGTTTTAACATAAGAAATGAATAAAATTGTTAATTCTTTCAAGCTTTTAGGATTTTAAAAAAGAATTTAAGTATATATAGCACTTATTACATAGAAAAAAACCCAGCCTTTGCCTTTGTTTAAATTATATTGTATATTTATATCTATATATCACATCAGCAACCCATTTATTTATTTAATATTTACTTAGTAATATATTTGATCAAATTCCTGTCTTATCTCTTTGTGAAATTAAGCAATTATTAAATAACAATTTGCCATTCCTGGCAACTGCAACAAATTATTAAATCACTTTATGCCATTTGATTAACAACAGATTTTCGAATATTTCCCGCCTTAATTGAATTTTGTGTCAAAGTTTGTTTCACATTTCACTGTGCTTTTTTATCCTTTTGTTATTTATTAATGCAACAATATTTCTCCCATTTTGATTTTCGTTTTGAGCAAATGGCAATTTGATTATCAACTCTTATGGGAAATTTAATTGAATTTATTGCTGACATTTGTCTGTGCCTTTTTGCGCTATATACATGGATACCCTATATATACACTATTGTCAATAATTCAAATTTCCTTACGCCTGACTTCAGATGCAATTAAGCGAACGATTCTCGGAGCGGTGTTTATATATTTAAATTATTATGGCATCGTCGTTGTCGTCTTGTTTTTCCGGTTTCGACCCCGACGCCACTGTGTTTTTTCTATCTCTTGCAGTTGGCCTTTTTTTTTGTTTTGTTTATGGTTTATGGTAATACTTTTTATTGGCACACTCTCGTATTAAATCAGCTTAATGTTTTTCTCGTATTTTCTGCTGTTGATTCGGCTTCAATTAAATGTTAACACATGAGAACACACACAACACACACAGAAAGAGAGAGATACTGTAGTTATGTGAACGTGTTTGGTTTGTCCATTTATTGTTTTGACCCTTTACCCCCCTCAAAAAGCCAGAAAACGCTGAATTATCAACGCTTAATAGATTTTCAAGCACGTCCAATGAAAATTTGTTTTCCACATTGCATGTGTGCCTTCGTGTTGTGCGTGTGTGCTATGTGTGTCCGTTGTGATCCCAAATGGCCCGAAAGCCAAGTGAACCGTATAAACAATTTATAGCGCCACTCGCAACGCAAACCCAGCAGCAGCAACAACAACTTGCACGCCAGCAACATCAACATACTAGCAACAACACAACATTGCCAATACTCGTAAAAATGCAAAATGAAGCAGCAGCAGCAATAGCAAAAGCAACATCGGTCCAAAAGAACAGCAGCAACATCAGGGCAAAGCACACACGAAAAAAATGATATAAAACATCGGTCCAAAAGAACAGCAGCAACATCAGGGCAAAGCACACACGAAAAAAATGATATAAAATGGACTTAAAGGTAGTTATGACAACAAATAACTTTCTATAAAAATCCTATCGATATTTGACGATATTTACATGCATAATTTCGATAGTTAATCATTAATTGAGCACGCCGTTATCTGAATTATCGCTCTGCATTTCTCTTATCGATATTAAACAGCACACTGTATGCTGAGTTATTGAAACTCTCATTCTGCATGTATCATTTTGATAAAAAATTATATATTCTATGTATTGATACCAAAATAAATATTTTTATATATATTTTTAATCGATATTCAACTATAAATTATATTAAAACATATCGAAAATGTATCCATTAAAAAAATTGCATATCGAAATTAAGTGTTAAGTCATTATAACTTCTATTATAAAGGATTAATCCATATATATTTGCACATATTAACAATTGATTCAATAAATGCGATAGTTTTATTTCGATAGCCCCATAGAAAGACATCCCTGCCAAAGGGGTGAACACAAAAAAACAGAGGAGAAAAAGAGGAAAAAAAAGGGAGAATAAGGGACGAGGAGGCTTCATCATAAACCACTTATTTGCGCTCTAAATGCAACAACAATTTGATAAATGTATATGCACAAAGTTTTTTGTACCCAACGCATTTTGCAAGCCAACTCGACGAACTTTCCCCCTCCCAGCTCAGCTGCTTTTCCCACCCACCCACTGCTCCTCCGCATTTTCCACATTTTCCACACCAAGCCAGGCCACACGCCGGCTGCAATTTTTGTGTTGTTTTGGCGCAGAACCATTGTTGCTGCTGCTGCTGTTGTTGTGGCCAAAAATGCGATTAAAGTTGCAACAGCCAAAAATCTATGAAAAATTGCCAGCATAATTGGCTAGGCAAGGGTGGGTAGGAAGGCGGAGGAGGGGTAAATCCCAGGAGGAAATCGAAGCAAAATCGAAGGAAGAACAAGTCCTTCTCGAAGGAGAGAAGCCGGAAAAAGCCAGAATATCAACAACAGGCCCTCGACTTTGCAAAAACCTCGACAGAACATTACCGCAGTGACCCAAATTTTGCAGCAGCAGCAACATACTGCAGACTGCAGCAGTAGTAGTTGCTGCAAAAACAGAAACAGCAACAGCAGCAGTAGCAGCAGCAACAGTCGCCGCAGTGTTGCATTTTTTATGTCAGTTGTCTCGGCCAAAAAGGCAGCAACATAAAACTGACAACAACAGAAATGCAGCAGCAGCAGAAGCGGCAGCAGCAGCTGGGCAACAAATTAAAAACAAAACACAAGCCTTTTATTTATGCCTTGTCAGCGGCAGCAATAAAAACAAGCCCGAGTCAAAACAATATAAATAGTTCAGTTTGCACGGAATACGGGTGCGAGTGCGAGTAATTCAAGAACAACAAACAAACAAAATTTCAGCATTCCAGCGGCTAGGGAGAAATTTATTAGCCGAAAAAGAAAACTTTAAGAGGGAGGAGCAGTCGCCGCCGCCGCCGCCGCCGCCGCCGCTGCCAAGTCTCGGAAAGTTTCCAGCAACTCTGCCGAGTCCTGGCGGCGCCTAAAATCCGTTAGACAACCGCAGGCAGGCTTCGAAATTGAATCATGCCTCATGTTTCAATTAAAATTCAGTTTGCGTTCCTCCTGCCTGCAAGTCATTCATTTAGATCATTTCTGCTTGCCTTAACTCTGTCATCTGTCTCGTCTCGCGTTCTCACACTGGCACCCA
Organism: Drosophila tani; assembly: GCA_008042535.1. Taxonomy (NCBI): domain Eukaryota; kingdom Metazoa; phylum Arthropoda; class Insecta; order Diptera; family Drosophilidae; genus Drosophila; species Drosophila tani. The sequence goes on along the minus strand of VNJO01001455.1, from coordinate 51,151 downwards.
GTCCTTGTCCCGCCTTCATGTCCTGGCGCCTGTTTTCCAAAATATTCCGCTAGGGTCGCCCTTGCCATAAAAAGCCAAGCAGACAGCATTTATGGAAAAAGTTCGAGGAAAAAGCTTTAAAGCTTTTGTGTATATTTTTGCACATTTTAGGCATAACTATAGACTTAAAGGGCCGGAAATTCTTACAACTATCTTATAGAAAAATCACATAAATATATTTTACTAAAAGTTTTTACTAATTCAGGTATTTAAGGCTTTATTTTAAGATGACCATTCATATCCTTTCAAGTAGCGCCCTCTAGCCTTATATTTAAGCTGCCATAAAGCGGAAACTTACATATCCTTTTTGACAACTACTTTATTCCATGTAAAATGTACTTTGTAAGTGGTGTAGAATTTTATTCACTTAAATTTAATTGTTCCAGAATTTAAAAAAATATCTTCGAAGATAAACCAAAAAATAGTTTTAATTTGAAATTAACATCAAGGAAGTTACAAGTTCCTTTGGATCAAAATACTATGAAATGTTGATTTTAAAATTATATTTTCATGAAATTTGCTTCAATATTTACAAGTATATTAATTAATATTATTATTATGGAAAAACAAAGCACACTAAATCCTAACATCAAAAAGCAAGGTTTAAACCAATTATTAAAATACCTATAACTTAAAATATGTTATAAACAAATATTAAATACGGACAAATAATATAAAAAAATTATTAACAAATTCCTTAATAAAATGTTCTCTTAATTATTCAATGGGAAGCCCCCAGCTAGAAAGATTTTATAAAAAACACGAAATAATTCGTATATATAGAGGAACCAATATATTTTCCATATTTTTCCGTACCCAATATTGATTTTAAACCAAAGTAATATTTATAAATGGCCTGCGATCAGCGTATAAATCATGCAGACTTCCGCCAGTCGCGTTAATTGTTAATATTAACAAAAACATATATATATATATATATATACAGATATATAGTGCACAGAGATTTCGGGGGCCGGAAAGGCCGCAGTAGCGGCAGCGACGGCGAGCTGCAGCCATATCCTTTTGTACTTTTGCCCTCCCTGAACGGAAGGACATTGTTTGCTCAGCGCCCCAAAGCATTGTCAATAAATTGTATGCAAGATTTATTGTCCCGTCGTCGTCGTGGACGTCGGTGGAGAACTCCCCTTGGAAATTGCCGCAACTGTAACCGGAATGGGTATCCCTTTTTTTTATTGCTCGATGTTGGATGCTGCTGCATTTTATGTGTTTAATCTAAGCTAATTGGATTTGCAAATGGCCGGCAAAACAAGCCAGATATCCGTGTGTATATAGACGAGCCTATAAATAATAAATGTGCCATGTAATGTATATCTGTCTGTCAGCTAGACTTACAAAAAATATTATTTAAATTCCTACCTGACTTTATAATTTTTTTCTATTCACAAGGAGGATTGTTAAATATGTATGACACGAAATGGAAATGAATGAGTAGTCATCGGTGGTTAAGGAGGGGAAAAGTTCATAAACTGTATAATGTAAAAACTTTTGCCATGCCCCCGACAAATCCCCAAACAACTTCATCAAAGATGTATGCAATAAATGCCGTATAAACTAGTTCAAGTCAAAACGGCAACCAAACTTTATTCCTCCCCAATGCATATATCGTGTATATTTAACTATATAATGTATACATATATGCCACAACCCTGTCTCGCTCAAACATCTGTCATCGGGTAATTTTAATCACTCAAAATTGAATATTTCCCCATTTGATTTGCTCTCGAACATATTTTTTCTTCATTGCATTCGGTTGTTTCCCTTGCCATTTCCATTTTCATTTCCATTTCCATTTCGATTTCCATTACCTTTCATTCATTACCATATTTGGATAGTAATATTGAATGAATTATGCCCCGATAACAGTTGAATGCTAATTGCCAAATTCAATTACGATAAATTCAATGGAAACCTGGACACCATTTTTGTTTAATTGGGTTTTTTGATCCCAAACAGTGACAGTGGAGCGACAGTGAAGACCGGGAGGTTATACTAGGGCTCAGTGTCACATTTCCATCTCGCAGCCATATTAAAGAAAATGATTAAGCTTGACAGAGACAAGAGAAAACATTTTGTGGCCAAATTAAACTGGACACAAATGAGACATAATTTCACACAAATGAAACCAAGAAAAAAAAAATAGAAATCATCAGAGCAGACTTTTAATTAAAGTAAATTTTTAATTCAGCCGCAAAAATTCATGTTAAATCAGCATTTAAAACGGATAAATATGCCGCTGTGAATATAAAATAAATGAGAGAGAAAAATAGGCAATTTAATGAGTTCCAAACTGCGCAGATAATTTGCAAATAATTGATATAATGCAATTAAAAATTATTAAATTACACAACAGCCTACCAAATATTAATTAGTTAAAGAAAATCGGTCTAGTTTCAAGCGCCACAAATTCAAAGGACTCGAGAGTAAAAGTTGGAGGAGTTAAAAGCAAAAGTTAAACATTTCTGATGCTGCTTCCTGTCTGTGTTTGAGTTATGGGTTTTGTCATTTATGGCTCCATGCACTTGATAACCGGAAGTTATACAAAATGTAAATGTTGTCCCCAAACAACACACACACACGCGACACACACAGCTTGCCATTTATATATGTAAATAAATAAATACATATACACACCACGTCTATCCAGCGATTGCTCATTAACTTTGGGCCGAGTTTATATGGAGTGTGGCAATTGTTTTGTCACGAGCTTTGCTCGCTTGAGGAGAGAGTTGAAATCCGAGTTTTCCTTTTGGCTTTCCCGCCACGGCCCCATTCCTATTCCCCGTTTTTATTTGGCATTTTGGCGCTACTTGAATTTGATTTGCCAAAGTCAAAGAAGTTTTCCCATTGCCGTCTGTCGCACACTCGCCTCAGTTGACAGACAAACTTTCCTAATTAGAAATAATGCACCCCACACACACACACCCGCACACGGCCCACAAACACCCAACACACACAGACACACATGAGATTCTGCGGGGTTTTCCCTAGGAAAATCGGAAAATCGCTGTCAGGCTAAACGAGGCAGGCGATGAAAATCTCACACAGAACGAGGCGTTAAAAAATACAAAAATAGGTAGTGATTTATGAGATTTTCTAAAATATAATTAGAAATTAATTATAAATTTTAAAGGAAATATTTTCCCAGGAAAATAAGACTTGATAAATAATTTCAAGGCAACCTATAAAAAAAAGATTACTTGCTTGAAAGTTAGTTAAGAGTACTTATAGGTTTTAAAAGGATTTAAAATTTGGAAATATAACTTTATAGTAAATTTTAAGGATTAAACAAATTTCAGGTAAGTAACAACACACAAAATCCGTTTAATTAGATATTAAAAACCCCAACTAAAATGCCGGCGATTAGTTTCTGACAAATCTGTCGGCTTGTTTAATTAAAGCGGAGTGAATGAGAGGAGTGGAGAAATGCGATTAGGTGCAAGCGAGATGGGTAGACAAAAATTAATGCGCTTTTCCGCTTGTGCAGCTTTTTCCTTTTTCGGGCCGCACCGCATTTTCCCGCAGTCTATTTTTATGGCATGCATAGAAATGCGGGTAGGAGAGGGCGGTCTGTGGTGCCTGCTGCCTAAGCAGCTCTCATACCAGCAGGCACAGATACGGATACCTGTGCACTGAGAAAAATATTAATTAAGCTGCGATTTAATTTGTAAGCTCTTTCTTTAAATTTTGATGCTTTTAAGCCCAGACAAAATCGCTGAACATCTACAGTTTTATAATTTTTTAATTTCTTAATCGTTTTCCCAGAGTTTTTGGCAGTGTACACACCAGGGCAGGTGTGGTGACTGCTTTTCCAAGCCCAAAAATGCAATTAGACGCATTAGCGGATTGCAGCCATGAAAAGCAAATCTAAGCGAAAGCAAAAGCAAAGCTAAAGCAGGAAGAAGCAAATTCAAATGGGTGGTTTTTCGGGGTTTTTCTTTTTTTGGGGGGGAATTTTTTCGGTAGCTGCCTCAAGAGCTAGGAAAGCTCGAGAGCCAGAGAGTCAGAGCGCCAGAGAAATTGCCATGCATAAATTGCCGAAAATTTTCATTTTGACATTTAATTAAATCACGCGAAATTGAAATGGAAATGGAAATTTATAAGAAAACGAACGAGGCAAAAGACTGCGACTGAAACGGGAGCCGGGAGACCATTTCAACCACAAATGTCGCTGCCTAATTAGTTGCCAACAAACGGCAGCAAATAAAATTCGTTTGTCATTTGCATTTCGAGTGACGTAAATCGACGGAGAGAAATCGAAAAAAAAAAAACCAACGAGAGAAAACAATCAAATTAGAAGGACAGGGGGGTGATTTCGGGGGCGGGCAGCATTTGGCCAACACAAATACAGACACATTACACATTATCCCATCGGTCGCCTCTACGGCTGTGTGTGACCCTCGGGTCCCATCAAATATTTATGTCATTCACAGGACCTCCCGAAAATGGTGAAAAAGCGGAAAGGCATGGAGGCGGAGACGGAGTGGGAGTGGCAGACTCAAATTGAAATCAGCCTGAAAATTAGAAGGCCAAATTGACAATGACAACAATGGAGGGCAGCAGCAGCAGACGCAGGCTGGGCAAAATGAAAATGAAATGGCCAGTTGTAGGGCCAGTGTGGAAATTGAGAAAATCTAGAGGGATTTACTCCACAGGTTAAATCAGATCATCAAGTTAAGAAAACAGACATGGCAGGCATAGCTAGAAAAGTCTCTGAAATTCACAAGAAAAAGCTTTAAACTCTGCTAATTAAAAAGATAATTAAGGTCTGTCAATAACTATAGATTAAGTATACTTTAAAACTTGTTCATTTCTCTAGAACTTGCAATAAATTATTTTCTTGGTAATGAAAACTTGTTCTTTTTGCTTGAAATTACTTTACAAAATTCCCCGAATGATGAAAACTAAGCCTAAGCCTCATTAAAACCTTTTATCATATTCAAGAATTCTTAAAAAGGTAATAAAATATATATAAAGACTAGATTTTAACCAAACTTTCCAAAAACTTTTTTGTTTTCATAAATTTAAAATTAAAGCCATAATCAAAACTATTAAAAAATAAATCTTATATGAATTACATGAGAGACAACAGCCTCGCTTCAGGCATAAAAATCCCATATATTTTTTATTTGAATGGAGACCCATTGAAACTGTCACCTGAATGCACATTTGCATTTGCAGCGGCAACTTAAAATCTCAAATTACGCCGTGGATATTCGGATATTCATTCAGTGCGCAATTTATGGGCGCTTTCATAATTTAATTGGCAATTTTCAATTGATGTTAATGCGCTCGCTAGCCGAGTTTTCACAGTTCTCTCTGCTGCTTAGTGTCGCTGGCAATAGAATTCAATTATCGCCCGTTGTGGTCGTCCATATATATATATAGCATATATAGCAAAAATATATATATATATAGAGTAGGATACTATATAGTAGTGGTTGTCAACGGTTGCATGCTGCATGCGGCATGCGGCATGTGGCCGCGGCGGAAGTTGTGTGTTTCGATAAATTACCGTAAATGTTCGCCGGCCATTTATATGAATCAAGCGAGGCGGCATGGCGGCGCTTAAAGCTGCCATTTTCCTTGATTTTCCACACAATCCGACAACGATCCCCTTTCCCCCGACAGAAAACAGTTGCTTCTCTTTCTCCTTTGTTGCGGCAATTGTTCAGGAAAATCAGGAAAAACAACCTCTGTTCCTTTTTTTGGTCTGTGGCCAAATGCAAATTCAAGTGCGCGCATAAATCCAAAAGTCCACTACAAAAATGAAAAACGATAAACTGAAACTGAAGCTGAAGCTGAAACTGAAGGTGAATGGCAGGATAAAAAGGACCAACTCCGCCGCCGATTGAGGATGATGCGATGCAGCAATGACTGCGCTTTGTGGTTTATTTCAGCAGGGCAACAAAACAAAAAATACGAAGGCAAAACAAAAATAAATAAGGAGAACGCAAAATGGCAACGAAAAAAAGGAAATATATAAAAAATAAATTTGATTTCCTCCCCGCTTTTTGCGGCGGCGGCTGCAACTGAAGTTAAAATTGTGAAAAGTTGTTGCGGCGGCCACTGGACTGACTGCCTTCGCCTTCCCCCAATGCCGGCTGGCTTTTCCCCCTTTTTTCGTTTGTTGTATTGCATTTTCCCAGCCGTAATTACATTTTGTATGGCTGAGCATTCTCCACTCTCTTTCATCATCGACCGTCTTTGCTTCTGCATCATTAGAGGGATATGGCCCCAAAAAGTAGGCAATTCTCTTTCGGTTTTTGTTTTTCCTCTTTTTTTTTTGCATTTTGCATTTTCCATTTTGCTTTTCCCTTAACCCTAATGAAAGCGGAATGCCGGTGCAAAGCAAGAAAAAAAAAACAGAAAAGTTAGCAATAAAAATTCAACAATTCAAGTATTGTGAATAATGGAAAACATTTAATTGACTCGTTGATGGACTTGGGGCATACCCCATAAAAGTTGATAATATTTCTTACAAACTATCACCATAGATTTTTACCAACGTTTACACTAGATGTTCAACAAGGTTTCACCATAGTTATCCAAGAACATTTCACCATAGTTCTTTAACAATGTTTTACCATAGATTTTTTCAACATACATTTACCAAGATCTTCAACAACACTTCACCCTAAATGTTACAACAACGTTTCAGCATAGATTTAACAACATCGTTTCTGAAAACTTGTTCTACAAAGATTCATCATACTAGATTTTTCAACACCGTTGCACTATAGATTTTTCAACAACTTTTCACTATAAATTTTCAAAAAAAAATTGCACCTAAGATCTTCAACAAAATGTATCCATAGTTTTTACAATATTGCTTGACCATACTTTTTTCTACAAAATTTCCCTCATATTAGATTTTTCCACTCCGCTTCAGTATAGATTTATTTCAACAACATTTCACCATAGGTTTTCAACAACGTTTCGGTATAGATTTTCGTTATTTTTTCGAGCATACCCCTTAGTACTCCTTAGTGGAAATAAAAAAAATTAAAAAAAAGTTGTGTAAACAATGCAGCCGGCAGCATCAGACGGCCACCAATTGCAATTTGCTGCCGCTGTGCCGGATGTCCAGAGCGCGTCTCAAGTGGCAGACGCAACCCTTTTCCACCTCTTGTTCATCACCCCCCTGCGGACATCCTACCCTACTCTACACCCTACTATACATCCTACAGAATGACTAATGGATGGCCGCCCAGATGGTTGGGGGTTTCGGTTACGGTTTTGCGGCCAGAGAAAACCAACGTCTCGTCTAGTCAGCTTTAAAGTTTTTCGCAAAAACCAAGAGTCACAGGGCTTAAAGACTGCAGCAGCTATCTCTCTGCTTTTCTACGCCAAACCAAACACAAACCGTCTCTGTCTCGCATTGGCAGCGATTATGCAAATGCAAAAAACAAACTAAACTCGCCCCCCTAGCCCTGTGGTGTGTGTGTGTTAAAGTTATAAATATAAATTAAGCAAATGTGTTGTGTAAATTGCTATTGTCTTCCTCTTTTCCCAGAGGTGTCTGTGTGTGCCAAAGTGGCAGCAAAAATTACGGTATACAAATAGGGATACAGTCCGGAAAATGTAAAGAATATATTCTTTAAAGGAAAAGGTAAGAAAGTATTTTTACCCTGCTTTCTTAGGGAAAAATATAATACCTTAAGAATTCAGTTTTCCTACTAACCTTTGGCAAGATTTTGTTAATTTTAGTTTTCCAAAAATGTCGCAAAGCTCCTTGGTCTCTAAATAATATCCAAATAATAATGATAAAATAATTTAGCAACCTAATACAATTTTTTCAAGTGTAAAGCCACCAGATGCAAGGCCATTTAGACTGCGTGCAAGTGCGTGTACGTGTGTGGCGACTCACTGATACCACAATATTTGCATATCATATGCATAAACACAGGCGACAACCCTGGAATCTCCTGACCGGGGTCTAAAACCCTAGACTAAAATGGCAGACTCCGACTCCTCCTCTGCCGGTGGTAGCGGCAGACAATTGCAATTAAGTTGGACAGCCGACACAAACATATAACCAACCAACCAACCTCTCTTTCGTCTCTGTCGGCGTCTCTCTGGCGTGTGTGTGCTACAAGTTGCAACTTGCAACAACATGCAACGACATGCAACAACATGTTAGTTAGCGTCATGCCACCTGAACTTAGTCAATCAGTCAGTTTTGGTTCTAGCCACGAGGCGATGCATTTTCTGTCCCCCGAAATTGCCATTTGTGTCAACATTGCCAACATGTCCTGTGTATGCATGTTGTAGTCGCACTTCCACTACCACTTCCACCAGTAGCCAGTAGCCGGAGTGTAACCCACTTTTGGGCCCAAAAATTATTTGCAGACAATTGTCAAACATTGCTCGAGCCAAAGGAATTATTAATGGGAACAAGACGAGAGCTTAAGCTAGTTAAAACCCTTAAGATGTACAGGCGGTGGAAAAGGCGTATAGAGGTTTAGCTTTAAAGAGGATGTGGAATTAAATGAAAGAAAACTGGAATTTAAGTTTGTTAAATTAAAAAATATATATATTATGTTATATATTTCTTATTTATATTATTTATTATTATTATAAATTATAATTTATTGAATAATTGAATGAATGGCGCACACAAAAAAATTCTATTATTCACATACATAAAGAAATGGCGCCCAAAAAACTCAAAGATAAACTCCACTCTTTATATATTTAAAAACTAGTAGGAAATCTAAAAGTCAATAGTAAAGTTAAAGTAAGAGCCCAGCTTAATCGAGAAAAGAACTTTATAAAGGCTCCCTTAAAATATATAAAAAATAAAGAAGAATCAATCAAAGTGCAGCTTCCTTCGCTCGCCCCCCTCTGGCTTCTCATTCGGCTTTGCTTCATTAATTATTGCACTTGGGTTCATTGTCTAAGTCCACACCCACACACACACCCGCAATTAAACACGCATAGACAAATACAATTGCAATTTCCTGGGCTCCATTGCTGTGTGCACTTTTCACTTAATTGCACACAGTTACGCACACACACAGGCAGACAGACAAATGGGCGTAAAAAGCGGAAGAGGAAAAAGGAGCAGCAGGAGCAGGCACTATTCAAATCATAAAATTAGCGCACTTACACTGACACACACGCCCAGGACACCCACACATAGCAAAATCAATTAAGATACAAAAGCGCCGCTCGCCATTCGCAAACAACAAAAGAAAAAGTACGAAAAAAAAGAAAAAAATAAAATAAAAAAAATTACCGAGGAAGCTGCACAAAAAAAAAAAAAAAAAACGAGGAAAACCCCTCGGAAATGTGCGGGAAAAATGCTGTATTTTTTCTGCTGCATAACTTGCGGCGCACCGCTCAGGTGTAATGGTGTGCGTAGATCGTTGGTGGTATCTACATTTATATTCCCGTGTCTGTGGGTGTGTGAGGGACTGATATAAAATGCAAATGCTTTAATTAAAAGCTTTGCAGCTTCGTCGAAGCGTGGCGCCAAATGTGGGCGTGCGCGTTATTACCACAGTGGGTGTGGCAGTGGCCAGTGTTGCCCAATATGCTTAAGGCAACATAGGATTTAATATTTTTATACCTCTATGAGAGCTATCACAACAGGTTTCTTGCGAAAACTTCATTTATAGATTTTATGGAATATATATAAATGTTAACTCATATTATAGCGATTTATTGTGTTAATATTTACATTGAGAATGAATTGGCAATCTTTTCAAACCAATATTCGATTTTGGCTGAACACGAATCCGTCCATCACATCAGCATTTTCTCCGAATAACTAAAGCTATAGCTGAAAAATTACATTCTACAAGTGCCCAATATTTTTCCTTAACAACAAACATATACCTTGGCATTAAAAACATAAATATTTAGGAATTTTTTAATTATAGAACTCGGTTGTGCGAAAAAGCGGGCTTAAGAAAAAATGTCCTGTGTACTTGTCAAAAAAGCTTGAGGAAAAAAAAATGGAAGTGAGTGGTAGAAAAAAATATGGCAAGGGAGCTGGAAAAAATTTAAGGATGTAAGAGAGAAAGAGAGAGAGAGACAGCAGTGGAGACAGAGACACCTAGCTAGCTGACACACATGTTTGTTGTGATTTTTATTGCATACTTTCGAGCGCCCAGCAATTTATGCAAGATTTTCAGCAATTTTTCTCCTCCCTTGCTCCTGCTCTCACCTGCTTTGGGTTTCCGCTTTCAAATTTTGTTTTTTTCTGTTTTTTTTTTTATTTTCACGTTTTTTCTGCTGCTGTCATGTTTTGCATAAATTGTGATGCTATCACTACCTGCCACCAGCTGCAAAGTTTCACCCTTGTGGCAGCACTCATAATAGCCGAAGATTATGTGTGCGTCGTGGGGGAGGAAATGTAAGTTATATAAAATTTAAGGAAAATTCCTTGGAGAAAGAGGGCAATGGCAGCCATAATTGAATAAAATATAATAAAATAACCAACATATGCAAATGGTTTTACAATTTTTCGGTTACAATGTATTAAAGAAATATTTTATTTTAGATAGTTATTTATTTCTTGTACAGAAATTTATTAAAATTCACAAGATAAAAATGTACCACTTTTTCTTACATTACATTTCAAAGGGTTTCTACTTTTTTTCGCTTAAACCACGTATTAATTTTTAAACTATTAAAAGATGGCATAAAAAAACACACAAATCCTTTATTTTGGGTTCCCAATTTTAAATAACTTTCCTTTTATTAAAATCCTTAGTTTTTTTTTTATTAATAAAGCCCTGAAAAATAATGTGAATTCCATTGATTAAACAAAAACATAAAAACCACACCGCACTGCCTTTTTCTTTTTATGTTGTTCCAGTGTGCGAGCGGGCGGCCTAAGAAATTACATAATTAATTGATTGCAACATGATACTTTCCCACTCATTATTCCTCTCCATTTTCCGCCATTTTTTCCCTGCTACAAATAACATTAAATACAAGGAAAGCGGCCGGAAAAGTTTTGTGATGGCCAAAGAGCAAATGGCAACTTCATTAGCCGGCAGACAAGACTAGGGTCTATGTGGGTGTGGATTCCTGATGATGTCCTAATGGATATTTCGGCACCAAAATCAGGGAAAATAATCATATGAAGATATATTACCTTTAAAACTCGATCAAGGAGCTGCAGCCTGCAGGCAAAGCGACGAGCATTCAGGTGGAAAAAAAGGCAGACAGGAGCAGACAGCATTTTAATCGTGCTCAAACTAATTGCAGGGCACACAGCCCTGCGAGACCGGGAATCCGATCGGAATCAGGAGGAGCATCTCTGGGCCAAAAAGGAAGCGACGCCACGAGCCGCTCAGCAGGGCGCCAGCAGGTCCTGACCACAAAAGCCGCCCAGCCCATGAACACATGAACACAGACACACCACTGCCACACATTCGTGCGGAGCGCACACACATAACATAAATTCTCATAAGCGTAATGCCTTGAAATTGGAGCAAACTGTGATAACACTAGACCAACTTACACCCCGATTCCACCACACACATACATAGAGCAGCAGTAGCTATTATTTACCTCCACTACACACACACACACACACACACAGCCCCACGGTTCACACTCATTTAGTTATCTAAACGAACACAGGCCGCAGGCAGGCAAAAGAATTAATTAAATATTACAAATTACATTTATTAAGGCTTAAATTATTCTTTAGATCAGCTAAGAATTTATCTTTAACTAATTTTGCAGTGTTTTAACAGTTATTATTATTACAGATTTTTTTTAAATTACTTATTGCTACAATAAGCTTTTATAAATATTTTGTAAATCTATAACTATATCTTCAAGTCCCTTAAACTTCCTTATACCACAACCACTGTATCCTTTGGTGAGTTATTGAAATTACTAGTTGTTCCCTCTCTTGTTCGCTTTAATGAGCTTCGGCTCCCTGAAAAAGGCGCCTTTAACAGAATTAATAATGCCCACCATATATGAGAGAGCACAAATTCCAATCGGACTTTCTTCTCATCGAGGAACTTGAGCTCCAGTTTTTTTTTCCCTTTAGCAAACTTTGATTTTTGTTTCTCGTTCTTGTTTTTGTTCTTGTTCTTGTGCTTGAGTTTGTGTTTGTGGCTGATTTTATTATAAATAATAATCAAGTTGAGAAGCAGGCGAAGCAGACAAAGCGAAACACACACAAAATATATATATATTAAAAACAACAAAAAATCAATAACCACCCGGGCCAAGGAAAATTTACATACAACGATGGCGCGGGAATGGTTTATATCGAGGGTGAAGGGTGACACAAAGGGTCGTGTTTGGGGGGTGGTGGTGCACCTCAAGGTTACGCCGCAAAATATCTTCTCATTGCGCCTACAATTTGTATTTTCTTTCTTCTCTTTTCCTCTGTTTTTTCCCTCTCTGTTATGGTTATCCTGCTGAAGGGAAAGTGGCGAAAATGGATAAAGGATTCGGGGGCAATGTTTGTTGGTTCCGGAAAACGAGGACAAACAAAATCGCTCAATATCCTCAAAACTCAATTGAAAGTTTAATAGCCTTGTTTTATTTTGTAACGAGTAAACAATGGAATCTGCTCTTTTAGGTCGGCCAAAAGATTGATTTATTTTTATTTATTATTTGAATATATTTAAGACTCTTAGAAAATACTAAAGGCTAAGATAAAAACATGTTTCAAATACAAAAAATATTCTATTATTATAAAAACCTAGCTTAAACATTAGTTAATAACTGAACTCAACAAAAACCTTTTCTGCTTTGCAAAGAAATACCTTTAGACTCTGATGAATAAATAATAGCAAAATTGTTAAGCCAATTTAGCAAACTTTAGACAATGAACACCGAGTAATTTCATCCAATTATTTTCCAAATTGATTCCGTTTACTTGTGTGGGAAAAAGGTTATGTGGCAAGTATCACTTGAACTTGCAGAAGTAATGTCAGGACTAATTGGGAATACTTTACAAGCTGTGGCAGTCAGGACACACCCACCTCTTCATTAACAATGAATTCAGGTTCTGGGAAATTTGTGAAATATTTTGTTTCATTTTAGGACCAATTATAACTAGTCCAAGGCAATGGGAAATCCATGCACATGTCAGCCAAAATGGTAAACAAATGTATGTATATAAAGCTGGATTACAAGCTCAACAAAGTGCGGTGAATAAAGGGAATGCAGTGCCATCGTCATGTGCAGGCGTTCACTTGCTAAATTATGACTAAGAGCTGAAAATAATTGGCATTGCTCGAGAAAATTGGAACACAGAGGGCACAGACAGCCAACAAACAGTGAAAATATATGTATATGTATTGGTATTGAATTCCAAATGGTTCACTTTGCCGCTTTATTTCGTCCTTGAAGGAGGTGAAGCAATCGCCTTTGACCTGCACGGGGCGAAAAGGTGCCACGAGAAATGGTATTGATATTTATTTTTGAGGTTCATACAAATCTGTGACAAATATATACAAAGATATTGTCAGCACACAATTTTCTTTATATCTTTATAATATTTATTTTTAATATAATAAGATATTTATATATTTATTTAATATTTATACATAGTTTACTTCGATATTTCTTATATTATCTATTTTTTATTTTCTTTGTTATATTAATATTATTAATATTTGTTTTCCAATATTATAGTATATTTTTCTTGTTTTCTTTATTACATATTTTTTGTTATATTATTTTTTTGCATTTCCTTTTTATATTCTTTTTTTTTTTTCTTTATTTAATTATTAATTTTTCTATACTTTATGTATATATTTTTTTTAACGTTAACATCTATTTATTATTTTTTTTTTTTTGTGAGTGTAAAAAACCGAGTTGAATTGAGTTCGGTTGAGTTCTTGACTGCATTGCACGTTTATTTATTGTGTATTTGCATTATTAGAGCAACTCAACCGTGAAAGGCAAGTTGGGGCCCCAGAACGAAAAGGGTGGAAAGCCGTAAAGGAAAGCGGGGGCTGGTGGGGGAAAATCGAAGGGGAATGGCGTTCACCGGGCAAGTGACCATCGCAGCGCATCGGATGGACAGCTGACTGAGCTGAAATTGACTGAGCGACGTGTCCTTTGTAGTCCTTGCACACACACACATACCTACACTCCCTTCATTATTGGCAACTTGTAATTTCGTTATGTGCACAGCAGCAGGAACGGCAAAGGACCTGCAAGCCGGGGTATGGTGTGTGTATACAACTTTATGAAATATGTTGATATTTTTAGACTGCTCTGCCCTCTGCCCCCGCCGCATCGATCCTTTTCCTTGTGTTTGTTTAGCTAATAGAATCGTCTCAACTTTTTTTTTTCACCCACGCCCCCGACGTGAGTGTGTGTCGTTTGAAACTATAGACGAGTATTTGCCCAACACGCTCGCACTCACTCACGTCCTCTAATAAACCCACACACTCACGTATCCTGCGGCACGTGGAGGGAAGTACAACAAAAAAAAAGTGTTGGGAAAGTAAAATAAATAAATAAAAATAAAAACTCTGTATGAGAAATGAAAGGAGAAGCTCCAAAGGCTAACCGAAATAAATATAACCCAAGGGATACCTGAGGAATTTTTAATTATTAAAGGTGTTCAAGAGATAATACGGGTTTTTATTAAGAAATAATTAATAAATAAATCATAAATAAGAAACTAGATAATATTATTCAAGAAACGGGTTTCCTTCTGGTAGATTGCATATTTAAAAAGTATATCCCTTACTCAAAAGTTAAACAAAGATAATTTATGGATTTTAAAAATGTTATCTTTAGTATGATTTCTTTTAAAGATAAATTTAATTTAATTTTTACAATATATTTGAGGCCTAGTTCTTCATACTTTTCAGCCAAATATATCATTTCGTAGCTTCTTAGGTTAAATCTATTAATTTAAATTAAAATCATGTCACCACACACATTCCCAAAAACCCTAGAGAATTCTCCTTCCCTCCTGATTTGTTCGCCACGTAAATTTTCTTGGACTTAACATCAAACATTTTTGGTTGCAACATTGGCAAGTTTGACAAGCCAGAAGATTGAGTACGTGCTGCACATTGACAAATGGAACGCGCCACGAATCTCTAGGATTATATTTCTACTTCAAGAAGTGGAGCGGGCAAAATTAGTGGATAAGGATAAGGATAAGGGAATATATATCAGGGGGATGGACAGTGGTACCCCAGACCATCATGATGGATCAGTCACTCGAGTGGAGAAAATCCAAGGGGGGACGACGACGGGATGGGACAACTTACGTGCAAATTGCATATTTGTCTGGGAAATGTAATAAGCTCACTCACCTGCAAAGAAAAAGAAAATATAATTCAATTAGTTATCGTCACGTATGCGTATAAGTTGCGATTTGATTTGTGTTGTTTGGGGGTTGATGAACTTGATAGGGGAATATTAGTATTATTATGGCAAGAGCTCTTTAAAATCCGCTTTAAATACTTTTCAATTGCTCCGAGAGACTTCTTTTTGCTTATCTAAACTTTAATTTTCTGCAACCGGACTGGAAGAGGGTTTTAAGATGGCACCGCTTGAATAGATCCTGCGCTCTTCCTTTTGCGCCCAACTGCAGGCTGGAGGTCATTGCTTGGTCTCCGCTTCCAACTCCCAAAGGCACCCCAACCCCTAACCCCAGTACAGTCTCATCCACCTTGTCATCTCGTCGTCGTCGTCGTCGTCGTCGTCGTCGTCGCCGTCGTCGTCGTGGCATTGACAAAAGCCCCAAGTAACTTGGCTCTTGTCTCGGTCGCAGTCTCGCTCAACTTGGCCGGCTTATGCTTTCAGGCACACACGCATTCAATTTGCTAACCCATACAAAAACACCCACACATGGTCTAGTCGCTCTATGAGCTACACTGAGAAAAAATGAGGAAATTAAGAAAAACTTCAAACATTGCGCCTTAACATTTCCAAGCACGATTTCACAAAAAAAAAAAATGTATTTATTTATTTTTTGATATAAACTATTTGTTACCATTTAAGTAACCCAGCAGCACACTAATTAATTTATTATGTTTTTATTATTCAAATTCTAACTTTCTAGAAAATAAATCTTGTAAATTTTTGACCAGCTTCACTTTAAAATTGTCCTAATTTTTCTGTATGACCATTACCCATTTTATTATGGTTCTTTTTCTATTTTTCTATTTTTTGTTTTGTATTTTTGTTTTTAGTGCTCCGGTGTCATGCATTTTTAAAGCCAGAACAGCCCAGCGAGAGGCAGCGACGACGATGCAACGACGACGATGACTGAAGTGGGAAATCAAATGTTTGTAATTAAAATTAAATATTCTATTAAAGGATCAAAACTGCAAGCCAAAAGAGGATGCAGCCAGTAAACAGCAATCAAAAGCGTCATATGCATATAAAGTAGACACACACACACCCATACAGATGCGACCGTGAGTGTGCCGGGGGTGTGGGTTTGTGGGTTGTGCATCCCGCATCCCTGTGTATATATTTCATAACACAAATGTTTAATCAACGCAGCAGGACGAAAGGCGGGAACACGACAGAGAGCCTAGACCAAAAATAAATAGCACATCATCAGTGTCAGCTGAGGCCAAAAAAGAGAGGCAACGTGTTGGGGGGAAAGGCGTAAAGGAAAATTGGGTGGAAAGTCCCATGAAAATGGGGTTGAAGGCGTAGCCTAAAAAACCGGTGGGTGGGAGGAGCCGGCAGGCAACCAAATGCATTTGGGAATCCAGCTTCGACTGACGTTGCCTACCAAGTGCCATCTATGCAAGCGTGAAATGTCAAGTGCTCAAGTTTGAATTTGGCTTGGCAAACACATACACGGCAACAAAAATTATGGAAGATAATAAATGCAAAGTGAAATATATGGGAAAATTAATTTAAGATGGTGTTTTATTTAATAAAGTAAGAATTCGCACAAAAAGAAGTTAGAAAATTAATATATGCGGAATTTTGTTGTCATCTGCAGATTAATAATAACAATAATATAATAAAAACATTTTTCATGCTTCAACGTAGAATAACAATTACATTTACTATGTAGAACTTGGAAATAAATTGTAAAACCTCTAAATACATAATATTTTATTTTTACAAGAGTCACACTCTTTTATTTTTATTATCTTTACCTTTAAAATAATTGCTAAACAAGAAACCTTATTTTTCTGGCCGTGTACTCACACCCATAGACACAACCAAAGGCAATTGGGAGCAAAAGGCAAATACGGCCAACTGCACAAGCCAAAGGCAGGCAGAAAAACAAACACACACATATCGGATATCCCATTTAGTTTGCTTCTTACAACATCAATTAATAATTGAAAAATATATATGCGTATACGTATATATCTGTATCTGTTTGCTTACGAAATTGCTCAAAATTCTGGAAGGCAAAAGGATTCAATGATCCAAGCACCAGAGGAAGCATGTAAACTGTCTAATTCTTTAATCAACAAAAGTTATTTATAGACAAATATGGCTCTTTGAAACCCAGGTTCCACATGCTTAGGCTTGAGTCAACAAATATGCCAAGACCGGGGGATATTATTTAAAGCGGTGAAAAACGTAATTAAATTGGGTGCTTTGTAAATTTACAGAAAAAAAATAATAAAAAGAAAAGATCTCTCAAAGAGTTGAAGCATCAATTTATTAAATATTTCTACCAAACCAAATCCTTTACCCATTTTCCTTTCCTTTAATATCTGGCAAATAAATCCTGGTCACATCATTGACTTAAACGAATTCAAAATTAAAAACAGCACAAACACGATTTTAATTTATTTACCGAGCGAGGTGTTAGTTCGTTTTTGCATAACACAAAATATGCTCACAGCAAATATTAAACATTTTAGCATTTATTTTCATCAAATATTTATAATGTTGTTGTAGATGCGATGGCGGGATGTTTTATTTTATTTGTTGTTGCCTTTAATTTGCTCAGCAATGAGTAAATATTAAAACTGTGAAAATGTAATGCATGAATAAATGATTGAATAAATATTTATGGAGTTTAAGCCGCGCATTCCGAAACAGTTGTTAATAATTTCATATTATGCAAATTAAACAAGCTGCAAGAAAAAAATAAAATGCGATATAAAAAGAAAAACCAATGACCAGCAATTGATGGTCGCTTGTTGGGTGTAAATTATGATTGAAGCTGAAGCTGAGGCTGAGTTAAATCAATTGATTTGAAAATTGATTATTGAAATTATTCGGTTATGGTTTTCGGT
The DNA here is from genome assembly GCA_008042535.1 of Drosophila tani. Lineage (NCBI taxonomy): Eukaryota > Metazoa > Arthropoda > Insecta > Diptera > Drosophilidae > Drosophila > Drosophila tani. Next base: position 32,912 of record VNJO01001455.1, on the reverse strand, counting down.
TTACGGTAACTGATTTTTGGGTTTCGTGTATTTTTGTAGGTTTAATTGAATGCTGAAAGTTTGCTTATGGTCAGAGAAAGTGAATAAAATATAAATATAATTTTACAAAATATGAAACTTTGTTAAAAACATACAATATGTAAAACAAAGATACAGTTACAGTAAAAAATAATTCAAAGGAAAAAGTTAGGTCTAAAACTAACCTAGAACCCATCTAGCCTTAATAACCATATACCCATCCTGCAGATTTTCATTTATTCAGTTTAATTTCGATTCGTTTTATGGCCGTGATTGTCAGATGTGACCCGGGAGTAACCTTTTTGGCCGAAAATCCAAATGTTTGCATTCCGAACCGCACAACACACACGCAACACACACAACACACGGACACAAACCAAACCGTCAACCGGCAATTTCACGTTTATATTCAGCATTTCCCTTAGCCCGGATATTTCCCTTAGCCCTTGGTCCGATCCAGCCAGGACCATGACCAGACCGGACTGCATTCTGTGTTCTACATAAATATGAAATTTATTAGTGAATGATGCATATCCTTTTGTGCGTGTCAGTTCCGGCTCGGATTGCATTTGTCCAGAACCAGACAGAAGCGACGAGCAGTGGAGGAGGTCCTGCCTGCAACAACATCATTATTGGATGGTTGCCCAAAAAGTCAGAGCGGAGGCTCCACCCAAAAAAAAAATACAGAAAAAAAAACAGAATAAAACAAGGAAAAAGCCGGGGCTTTATTGCCATTTCGTTGGACGTCCGTGGTTTCTGCGATTTTAATTTGTTAAATGCACTTTTGTCCTCTTCATCTGGCGTATCGAGCGATGCACTTAACCCCGAGACTGACAGAGGGGCTTGGTCTACGGCACATGTCGTATCGAGTTGTTCCAGGGAGTCCCAGTAATTGTCAGTTTAAATTTAAATTAATGCTGAGTTTTTTTCTATAAATTTTTGAAGTACAAATTAGGAGATGTTACCAGTAAAAATTAAATAAATCAAGATAAATTGTAATTAAGAGACCGTGACATTTAAAATTTTAAAAATTGAAACAATTGCCTAATTCTTCTTTTCAGAGTTTCCATTGTGCTTTCTTTAACCGTGCAATCAATTCAATGATAATTTCGGCCACTATTTCAATTGTTGACTGGTTTGCACCTTTATTCCTGATATGTTTCTGGATTTTTTTTTTTTTTGCGTATGTCTCCTATTTTTTTTTAATTTGGCTTTCGGCTGCGACAGAAAGTTTTGCCAGCTTCAGCTCTGGAAAATTTATTCATTGCTCTCCCTGCAACTGGGTTAACTTTCTGGTTTGGCAGTGCGAACAAAGCTCGCCGGCGACATTTTATTGTTGTCCCTGGTACGACTTTTTCCTCAGTCACCTCCCATCTCCCATATTCCCCTTTCTCATATCCTTGATTTTTTTTTTAGGGGAAAGCTTTTACGCTATTATTTGATTTTTATTCGGGTTCCGTTGGCCCCGCTCTCCGCACTTCATGAGTTATTGTCTCATGGACTGCGGCTTCAATGCGAACTAGGCCAGTGACTAAATACGAAGGGAAAAAGGAAAACCAGGGGGGAAAAGTGGACGAGTGACGGCTGGAAAAGCTGGAGAGGGATGTGTTCTTCTTTCCAGCCAAACTGTCGCTGGCCCTTTTCTTTTTTGGCAACTTTTCTACGGTCTGGCGTCATTTTTCGCACATTGCATACTTTTGCGGCATCTTATGGTGATATTTTCAGGAACAAAAAGCAAATAACGACTATGTAATACCCGGTACGAAAAGTGAACTATCAACGGACCCAAGTGAACCCCGAGAACCCTGGGCTCCTACCTGAGCTAAGGCTGGGAAATCCCCCGATTATCGGGGGAGAGGAAATGTTTAACCACCTCTCCATGATTGTCTTCTGGTAAGGATATGCTTGAGGCCAGTGCGTTTCCTTAATGCGGCAATGTTTGGTCAATGTCAAATGCCTCTGCCATTTTCCCTATCTCTGTCTGTCTGTGTGACTTCCGTTTGCCGCAGAGCACACTCCACCTATCAGATATCTCTCTCTGTCTGTGTGTGTGTATGCTTGTATGTAGTATTTCCTAGAGCGTTCTGGCATTGACAATTATGACACGTGCTTAAAGTTTTCGACTTTGGCTCGGGGCGCTTCAAACAAATCCTCATTAGAAGCAGCACACAAATTCCGCAAATTTTGCAATCAACTTAATCAAAATGCTTGTGGCTTCGGCAGCGAAAGCTCGCAGGTAAATTTGCCAAGTTGAAATAAATTCCAATTAACCCAAAGGCACAAAGTTAACAAGGAATTGACCTGTGTATGTGTCTCCTTACATTTATTTAAAGAAATATATAAAAAGGAAAACCTGAAACAATTTGAAAATAAATTCCTTTTTCCCCGCACAGTTACTTATTCTACGTTCAACCACAACGGAATTTTGAGCTTATAAACTGACTAATTGGCTTTGATTTCCATGAGGTGGCAAATACCTCGGGCAAAAAGTAAAATTGGCAAAAAGAAAATGGGGGAAAAACGGGGACGGTTAACTTTTATTTACATTTGACTCGGAATCGGGGAATCGGAATGAAAATTCACTTTGAGCTTAGCAAGTTGCCTGGCTGATGATGATGCCATGTGTGGCCAAGATGCTTTCGCTTCACCTTTGACTACAGCAGCAAATTCCAACAGTTTTCGTGTGTGAATTACCCCAGGAATCCTTAGTCCTTAGTCCCCGCATTTTCTCCAGTTTTAGTTTCAGTTTCAGTTACAGTTTCAGTTCCAGCTTCACTTTTGGGCGCTTGATAATCATCAAGCACCGAAAACAGAAACACTCTGTGTGTGTTTTGTGTGTGTTTTGCGTAATTCAAGATGGCAGCAAACCGACAAACTGTGGAACCCAGGACAAATGCGGGCGGGCGGGGAAATGAAAGAAAATTGTGGAAAACGGAGGCGAGGAGTGCCATAGAGGAGTAGCACAGTGCGAAGTACAAATGTAATGGCAAATTTTTGAAATTAGTATGCAACACGCATAGCAACAGAAGCCGGCAGCAGCAGCAGCAGGACAGAGAGATGAAAACGAGGAAAAGGACATGGAAATGGAGTTCAGAGCTGGGAGCTGGAAAAGCGGCTAAAGAGCTAGTTGTGCACACATTCGGTTTTCCCCCTTCATTTTGGCCCCTTTTTCTCTTAACTATTATTGCATTTGCTTGGCTGTGGAGAACATCAATAAGCGGCATATTTAAGCTGCTTGTTGGTTGGGTTTTAAGTAATTTTTATGGCAATTCTCTGCAATGCCATTTACCATTAAGTTTAATGCGGGTCCCACAAAAGGGCAACGGGGGCGGGAAAGGAGAGCTTGGAGCATTATTAGTTTTAGTTGCATAAATGTGGGGAGTTCTTGTGGCAAGTGAAATAAAATTAAATAGCATTGCAGAAGGAGCTCGTTAGTGAGACAGTGAGACAGAATTTAGTTTCCCCAACTTGGTGATAATTATATATAAGTCTTTCAGCATTAAAATATATATAAAATTATTATTTCAAGCAAAATCAAGACACTTTAAAAATAAAAAGCACCAACTCCACACTGAAAATAAAAAACAGTCACACTATAAACTAAAATGCTTACTTAAGAAAGCTGGGCACACTAAACAAGTACACAAAGTTGCAGCCACACTAGAAACTAAAGTGCTTCTATCAGGAAGGAAGGAATAAACTAAAAACTAAAAATAAAAACAGCATAACCACACTGAAAATAAGCTGCAGCCACACTAGAAACTAAAGTGCTTTCATCAAAATGCTGGTCACACTCTGTAAATACCCAAAACACTTCAACAGAGCACAAAAAAAAAAAAGAAAGGCCAGTAACAAATCGACAAATTTGCTCTTTGCCACTATTTTTGTTGCTGTCTTTTTGCCCTTTATGTCACCCTCGATGCCATTGTCCAACTTTGACATAATGCAACAACTTTCCGAAACATTTTCGTTTCTTTAGTTCTCTTTGCTCCCTTCGGTTGCCAAGAATGGAAAAATGTTGCACAGCCTTGGCATTTTCGAATGCTTTATCTTTTTGGCCAAAGCCAAAGCCAAAGCCAGAGCCAAAGGCTTCTCTTCTCACAGCCCATACCCTGCCGCCGCAGTAGGTCCACCATTTTGCCGCTCACTTAGTTTCATTAAAACAACGTGGAAAAACTTTTTTTCGGGGCAAAAAAAAAATAAGCCAGAGAGCAGGAGGATGGAGGATGGGGACCTGGCGCCATACAAATGAGGCAAAAGAAAACTGCTGTCGCACAGGCTAGAAAAGAACTCTTAAAACTCTAAAGGAACTCAGAGAGCGTTCTGCGTCCTGCGTCTCAACCCTATCCTAAGTACTCCCCGTGGAGCGGCCCCACAACTTGCAGCAGCGCTTACAACTACTATTTTTTATTTGAGAAATTTCCCTCCTTTGTTTTCATCGTCGTTCTTCTTCCGTATTTTTGTTCCCCTGTCAGTTTTTCTTCCCCTTTTATTTTTTTTAACGTTTTTTTTCGTATTTGGTGTATTTTATATCAATTTTTAGTGTTCTTTTTTGCAGCGCACACTTTTATCCGCTTGGTCTTTGTCTGGAGTTGTGCAAGTTGTCGTCTAACTTATGGCATCTCATTTATCTTCGTAACTCGAGATGGGGCGAGGCGAGGCGAGCCGAGGCGACGGTCCAAGGAGTCAAGCAGTTATTGCATTTTGTACGTTTTTTTCTCTAATTTTTTCTCCACGCTCTCTTCAAGTACTTGTTGTATTTATTTTATTTTATTTTGTGACTTATTTATGGGATACTCTCAGGGCTCAATCTCTTTCATTGCGATGCAGGACACGTAGAAAATGCTCGATATCACCGGCCTGGGCGGCCTCCAGAGCTTCGTCCTGGCTGAGTAGCGGTTCCAGGATCAATCTGAGAGCTCCGGACTGCAGGCCGAAGGAGAAGTAGGACAGGGCCCGGTGGAATTGCGAGGAGCGTAGGTGTTCACGGATGGCCCAAGCCTCCTCCTCGGTATCCTCTCCATCGGAATCTTGGGAGGGCAATCGAGCAATTAATGCTTGTCGTCGGTTGGGTGAAATCAAGAGATTTTCCATAGCTTCAGTGCCTTGGCGACACAATGCCTCCGCCAAGTCCACTTGGGGCATCGTCATCGTCTTCGGCTTTGGATCTAGATGGGCCGACACTTCGCCCAAGGAAACCGGCAAATGGACGCGACTCTGAACAGTCTGCCGCCAAGTCGTACGTTGTGCGTCCGCCAGAGTCTTGGCGAAGATTTCCCGCATTTCCTCAATAATTGCCAGATTCTCAGTGCCACCGCCGCGACCGCGTGGCCACTGGAGATTATGCTCCATACAACCTGAGGTCACAGAGTCCACGTCCCCATCGGCAGCCGATGTTTCATCCCTCTGCCGTCGTTGACTAGCACCGCTCTCGATCAGCTCGTTGACCAGCTCGCAGAACTCCACGTCCCGGTGCATATCCGGCTCCTGCATCCAGAAGTAATGGCGCTGCGTTGAATTGCAAAACTTGAGGACATACACCCGCCCGGTCATGCAGGCCTCGACGCGTCGAAACTCCAGGTGACCCAGCGGTGCTGCCAAAATGTCCAGCTCAATGGCACCGGTACGCCGGTCCATCCAGTGAACGTGGACCAGGCCATCACCGGCGGAGCGGCGTAGGTAGAGCAGACCCTTGCGATCATCGGGCTCGAGTGACTTGTCCGACAGGATCATGCGACCGGCCTTGTAATGGATCAAAAACTGGTCCTTGGTTCCCGCCAGCTTGAATGGATGATCGAGGTCTTGGATGGATGGAGCAGGGCGGCGGTGTGGCGTGGAGTGGGGATCTACTGGGAATTTTTAATGCGGCTAATGTTTTTTTAGGAATTTATACTTGTCCGACAGGATCAAGCGACCGGCCTTGTAATGGATCAAAAACTGGTCCTTGGTTCCCGCCAGCTTGAATGGATGATCGAGGTCTTGGATGGAGTAAGGCGGCGGCGGTGTGGGGTGGAGTGGGGTCTACTGGGAATTTTCAATGCGGCTAATGTTTTTTTAGGAATTTATTACATTTTGTTAGGAGCCTACTACCAAATTTTAATACAAAAACGTACAATTATAGTTATTATCAAAAAGTTATTACTGCTTAAATGTCAAACGATGTCTTTCACTTTTACTTTTCTTGACAATAATTGTACATTTATTTAGGGCAATAAAGTTGATGCTTTTTTAAAGGAAGAACAAACGCGGCGAGGACACACATCGCCGCCTGCTTTATGGGGCTACTTCAGCATGAGCCGTTCTCAGCTGAACGCTGTCCAGCCTGGCCCGGCAATTGACCTTTAATTGCGCACTTAAAAGCACATAAAAACGTGGGACCAGGATGCACGCGGAGAGTTCAAGGAGCAGGACAGGAAATTCGCCGGGGTAAGGGTAAGGCTAAGGGTGTGTGATAAAGGTGCGAGGTGCGAGGTGGGTCAACAGAGGCGCTAGCCCAAGCTTAGTCGCTGCAATTAAAAATAAAGCGGTGACTTATATGGCTTAACGAGCCAGCGAATAAGGTAGTCACTCAATAGAGCTTCTTGCTGGGCAGTGTTTAAGTTTAGATCAGGGCTATCGCCATTTAAGGGCTTTAATTTAGTTTAAAATATTAAATATTCATTAATTAGAAGTTGAATTAATATTATTTCGATGGATTTATCTTCATGCTTTTGAAAATAAAATTGAAGGAAATGTATTTAAAATTCCCAAGTACGAATTTAGCAATAAACTCTTGAAGTTTATCAGTGAAAAATTAGGGTTTTTGAATGAAATGGGACATGAGGCTTATTATGCGAAAGAAACCTCATATAGAACAAATTCCCAAGTACGTATTTAGCGACGAAACGTTCAGGTAGATTTTTTTTAAGGTAGCACAAATACACGTTTTAAAATACAGCTAAATACTAAATACATTTAGTTTACTTAATTTACTACAAATTGAATATTAATGTATTTATTTAATCCATTTCATCCAATTTAAATCTAATCTCCAAGAACTACAATTACCATTCGCAATTATTTCGATTTATTCAATTAAAATAAAATCACAATGAAAATGCAGTGGAAATCTCTAAAATTGCCTCGACTTAAAAGTGCCTAATTTTATTCGATTTAGCTAGATTTTAAATCGATTAAAATCATCTTGGGCGTGTGTGGGTGAAATATATTTTCGTTTAATTTAATTGGATTAGAATCAATATATGATTGGCATGATTTGTTTTCATTCAATTAAAGTTGATTCGATTGGACGTGTGTGTGTGATGTGTGTGTGGATGCGATGTCATGTCGTCATGATGAATTATTCAGCCAGAATTGAATTGAAACTGAAACTGAAAGCTGCCAGCTGAAAGCTGGAGAGCATGATGTGGACACATCTTTTAGTATCGTTTCTTTAGCTTTCGCCAGAGCCAGGACCCCGATCCCGACCAGCTGCACACCTTGATTCCTTTTCAATGGACTCGCAACCGAGTTAAGTTGAGTTGAGTTGAGTCTTCTTTATATATATTTGAGATATATATACACACATGTCTATATGCTCGGTTTAATGACAGGAGGACAGGACAGGGTCCTGCTGTCGTCTCGTCGAAACGTTCGAAAGCAATTACAATTTAAGTATTTAATTAGGGAATTACGTGAGCAAACACCCACATGGCCAGGTCAAATAAATGGCAGACGACGACGAGTGTGTGCGAGTGTATAAAAAAAGAAATATAAAAAAAGGGAGCCGTGTATGAAACGAAATAAAAATGAAAAGAGCGTAACGAAGTTGCCCCAATCGATGGGTGGCACTACACCTGCCTCCCTCTCTCTTTGTGTGTGTGTCCCCCGCCGCCCCCATAAATGCCAATAAAAATGAAGCCAATTGCTGTTGCTCCGCTCTGCCAACAAAAAGAACAAGAAACATTTGAGGCAACTACAAAACAATTTGTAGTTTACGCTTTACGCGTTCTGTTCTGCTCGCCAGCTCTCGTCCGTAACGAGAGCACAAAACTTGGCCAGCAGGATATGGGAAAGGATAAGGAGGAGCTGGAGCTAGAGCCGTCCGTGTGGCGGCAAAGGATAAGCGTGTCCTGGCATCCTAACTGACTTAACCCCCGACACCCGCAGCCAAGCAAATAGTAAATAAAATCAAGAACTATAAAAACCAAAAGGAGAAAAAAAGGCACCCATAGCGACTGAAAGTTACTGCTTATAGTATTTAAAAATAATATTCTTTTTAAAGCAATACTTTATAATTTTAAAAGGATTTTCCCTATACCATTTTTAACCCTAAAACATTTTGCAACGTGAAAATCACTCTTTAACTAATTGATTTATATATGCCTGGACATTTTTTTTATATAATCTAAAGTACCTAAAAAAATTGTTATAATCAAAAAGGTATTGTTTTTGCCAATATAATTAATTTGAAAAAAAAGATCACAGAAAATAAATCATACATACAGTTACAAAAAATCTTGCAATCATTTTAAAATTGTATTTGAAAAACCAAAAAAAAACCTACTTAATTTACACATATATTTTTGTGTGTAATTTTTCATCCAACATCAAAGGAAAATTTCACTAGGTACACCACTGCGTATACATCATGCATGGCCTCTGTCTACCTACAGAAATAAAGCCAAGAAGGCAAGTTAAAAACGCACAAAAATTACAAGCGTTGTGTTGACAAATGCCTTAACTCCCAACGTTACCAACCCTCCAACCCAGGCTCCACTGGCAATTTTCCTTCATTTTCAGTTTCATTTTTATGGCTACGTTTCGCTTTTTCTCCTTTGCTTCGAATTTTTTCCTCCATTTCGGGTATTTTTTTTTTTTTGCTTTTGGCGGGTATCAATAAATTGACGAAGACCAAAGTCAACCAACAAAAAAACAAAAAAAAAAAAAAAAAAAACGGGTAAACAAGTGTATATATTATGTAGGGATGTGCCATATAAAGTACATAGATGTGTGGGCGACACACACAGTTGTAAATGAAATTATCACCTTTTGACTTTCCGCCATCAATGGGAAATATTTTTCGCTTTTCGCTTTTCCCTTCAATTTATGCTCCGCAAATATGTGTGGTCTATATATGTATATACATTTTCCCAGTATTTGCGCTGCATTAATAAAGTGTTGCCCGTAAATATTATACGAAACGACATGAAATAATCATTTCGCGGCATCTCGAACGACCGCAAGTTAAGATTTGTAATTTAAAAATCGGATAAAGTGCCAAGGGGCGGAAACACATGAATTTAAATTGCTTAATAAACGATGAAAGGAGGACATTTTTCTTTGGAATTAATCAAGCAAGAGACGAAGAAAATTTCTGTCATTGACAGGCCACTATTAATTAAAGGAATATTTTCCGCTGCAATTCAGCTAGCTATAGCTGCTTTTGTCTAAAACTAGGGACTAAATTCAATTAATATCTAGAGACTTTCATTACATAAATCAGAGAGAGGAACACATTCCTTGTATTTAATTGAACATTTTCTCGATTGTCGATGAACTTTTAACACTTGAGTCTAGATTAATTAAGGCCATATATGTAGGTATATTTTCCAAATGCAGTGTTGCAATTAGTAATTTCGATTAGAAGCCCTGCCGCTGCTGCCACTGCTGCCGGTTCATGAATTATTGAATTGGTGTAATTGAACGGTTTCATTGCACTTTGGGGGCTAATGAAGATGAATACGAAATGAGTTAATTAATTGAAATTTGTCAGGCCAAAGCGGATATATATGCCAGTTCAATGAACCCCGAATGAAAATCCTTGAAAGTCTGCCATTTTGGTTGTGTTTTTTTTTCCTCTGTTTTGTCATTAATTCATAAGCATGAACTTCATTTCGTGTTGGTTTATTCTTTTTCTCCCCTGAAAGGACTGAGTGTGTGTGTGTGTGCTTAGTGTCAGTCAGGCCAATTATACGAGTGAAACGAGGAGTCAACTTGAAATTAACACACACTTGCGCTCAGGCAGGCACAACACACGCACACGCACACACGCCGCCAGTTTATGAATCTCAAAAATGCTTCTCGCTGCCCTAAACTAATTTTCCTCGCCTCCTTCTGTTTTTTTTTTTTTTTCTTTTTTTTTACAGGCACGCATACACTCAGTCACGCCACAGGAGTTAGTCCTTTCCGTTGTTCCTGTTGCGTATTTTCGGTGTGTTTCTGACAAAGGAGAACCAGACAAAAACGCACAGAGAGTCAAAGTCTCGGGAAACTAGTTGATTTTATAAATACAATTTTTTTAAGGAAGAAAACATAAATTATCGTGTAAATATCGAAGGAAATTATTCATCGATAGTCTGATTAATCGATAAATATCACTTAAACTGTGAGCTTATAGTTGTACTTTGAATAATATTGCGTTGGTCTCTAAGGCTTAAATAAATTTAATAAGGATTTCGATATTATATCATAAATTCAAAAATATTTTTTCGACATTATATCGATAGTATCGATTTGTTTTTATGTTTAGAAACATTTTAAAATTATTTGAAGCAAATAATTACAATAAAAAAAGGCTTCCCACTCCCAGAAAACCACAAAACTTATTCAAGGCTCTTAGTAAACTTATTTTCGTTAAAGTTGGTCTACAAAGTGCTTCTACCATTCATTAGTTATATATTTTGTGCACTATCATCATCGTTACGAGAAAACCCTGTGAATCCCTGTCAAATTGAAAGTGTATTCTGATGCTCTGGAAGCCTGTTTTCGGCTCGAGTTTATCCATGTAACCCGTTTGCTAAAAACCTTCCCATCAGCGTTTCCGTTCACACACACAAACACACAGTCGCTCATGATTGGCGGCAGGTTTTGTTAATTTACGTTTTGTATTTTTTTTTTTGGTTTTTTTTTATTTTGCTTTTGTTTTTGTTATGGTTTTTCTTGTTGTTTTCGTTTTGGCCTGGCACTTGGCCGCCTCCGTCCCTTGATCCTTCCGTTGCTCTTTAGCCTGGAGTGCGTGTTAGATAAACTGACAGGTGGGGAAACCCGGGGAAAAGGGGAAAAAGAAAAGGCAAACGGGGGGAGCGAAGGAGGAAGGAAACTGCAGGATACGCCGCAAGGGCAAGCGGATGTGTTGCCGCTTTCCACTAAACCAACCCATCTGCCACCTCCAATCCTGCCTCTGCCCTTCAAAGGAACCAAGCTCTTGCCTCCCCTTAACCCTTTGACGGCAAGTCATGTGTGTGGGCGTGACACCGCCCTTAAACAACAGCAGCAGGAGCAACAGCGGCAAAAGGACCAAAACGGAGGCAGGCATTTTTGTGGTTTTTGCGTTATCCTGCTGCTTTGCTTTGCAGGATATACCATATACACTTTATATATAATTTTACTCCCTATATCTACGTGTTTAGTATATGGATGGGATGGTAATGTTTGTGTTTGCCTTTGCTATCATTTGGCATTTCAAGTGGTCGGGCTGGCAATGCAAAAAGCGCAACAAGAGTCACAAAACAATTCAAGTTCAAAGAAAAATAAGTAAAACAAAAATATAAATAAAAATATTAAATAAATATGAATATTAAAATAAGTAATATAATTATGGTATATAGAACATTTCTTATATATTCAAATAATCAATTTCAGTTTAAGGCCACAGATCTATATTTTTTCTACAAAAATCCATAGTTAATTGTTTCCTCCTTAATAAATATTTATAGTTCCTTTAAAGTTCCAACTCACTATTTAAGAAAAAGAAAACCCCTTTCACTATACCCTGCGAATCTCACTGGCGACATAAACAATGGTGAAACGTTTAATAAACATCATTTAATTACAGTCAAAGCGAGCTGAAAAGGGAGCTCTGTGGGGGCGATGCTGCGACACGGATAACCGAAGGACCCTCGGTAATTTGTATAACTTTTTTTTGTTTTCTTTTTTTTTAATTATTTACTGTTGTTGGATTTTTTCCCAACGCTCTTCTTGGATTTCCCTCGCTTTTTTCCCCGACATCGCTGGTTGTTACTTATTATACACAGCGAGAAATCGCCGCGGGGTGAAGCTTAGCAGCTGTTATGAGAGGATTTAGAGGGCTGGGGGGAGCTGGCTAGGGTGTGGTTGTTACCGCAACAGTCGTGTCACAGATTAAAGTTGTGATAAATAGGGGAAGAGCGCCAAGAAATACGGGCGAGGAGGGATGAGGAGCGGCGAGTGTTCACCTGGCGATAGGAAAAAACGCATTAACACCAAAATGGAAAGGAAAACAGGAAAGAAAGGGTGGAGCACTAGGCGTTAAGGGGTTCAGCCTTTGAATAATTATTAAAGAAAGTGGAAGAATAGTCTTTAAAGTTGTATCAATGGGATAATAATTATCACGGGTTAGGTAAGGGTTATAAATGCCGAATTAAAATAAGTTACCTGACTAACTATAAAGTAAATGATTACAAGCAAAAAATGTTAACGAGAGGTTATTTTCAGGTTATTGACGGCATTTATTTTAAGCAATGAAAGTTCAATCAAAGTTAGCCCGAGGTTAGGAATTTAAGACGTTATGAGCTACCAAGTAAAAGTTTAAAATGTAGACTCAAATTTAACCAAAGGTAATTAAAAGGTTCAGGTTATTTTAAGAGTTTATTTATAGGTATAAACGTTAAATCAAAGTTAACCTGAGGTTAGGGAATTAACTAATTAGTTATCAAGTAATTTCCTAAAAGGTAAAAATATACAGCCAACGGCAATGTAGAATTAATTAAGTCCTCAAATAAGGGTTCTAAAAATCTAACAAAAAACCATTCCATGTGGTTTAACATAAAAGTAGTTTCCCAATCCATTTCCAAGCTTAACTTAATTAACGACCCCATTAGAAATATATTTCAATTCTACAAATCCTGCCTGCAACCCATATCAAATGAATTGATATAGCAAAAGACAGATAAATAGCCAGTCTTGGCCTTGTATATGAACCATATCTTCCTTACCTTGGAATCGCTCAACGAGCAGTCGGGGCAAAATCGAGAAAATGACCAATAAAGCCAGCGTTTTCTTCTTGGCCATAAATTGCACACAAAGTGCCAATATAAATCAAGTGTAAACCGCTTCGACCTGCTGCGGATGCTCCTCCTCGGTGGAAGGGCAAATAATAATAATGAATTTATGGTGGGTGCAGCGTAGCCAAGTTCCAAGTTCCCGAGACCATTAAATAACATTTAAAATGTCAAAGCAAAGGATGCACGCAGCAGAAGAGGAGCCGCCTCTAATGTGGAAAAGCAATTGAATGGAAGATGCTAAAATGGGGGCACAAGAGATGAATTGAGGCTGGCAGCCAGGCACAAAACCAACAAAGCTGTAAATCTCAAAGCCAAAGCAGATGCGACTCTCGCCGCAACAAACAGCAAGCAAACAAACAAACAAACAAACAGAGAACAGAGAACAGAGAGCTGAACAGATCTCGAAAGCAATTTAGATGCATTGCATATGCAGCAAGGATAAGGATGTGGTTTTCCTGCACAGATATCGGGGACATCTCTCGCTGGCTTTAGTGGCATATATACAACAATGCATAACAGATGCCGGAAAAACAAGGATGACAAGGCGCGCCATCGCCGCATTCGCTCTAGTTGCAATTACAAGGACGCGGCGACAACGTCGAATCAGGTTTTGTCTCTCTCTATCCAAAAATGGTGGCAAAGGGCAGCGCACAAGATTTACTGCACCGAGAAAAATTAATCAAATAATCAGTCTCTATACCTTAAATAATATTGTAAACATTTTATGCAAGAATATCTTACAAACCTGAGGAAAAAAAAAACATTTATTACCCATAAGAAATGAAGAAAATTAAATCTTATTTAAGTTTTCATAATTCCTCCTTGGTAAAAAATGTAATTTCAATTATTTTTTATTGTGCTTTAAATATAATACACATTCTTCCTGTGTATATTTGAGCTTCTTCGGCAGCCAAGATAAATATTCAATTAAAGAATGCGTAACGAAGGCATGCACATTTTTTTCTTCTTACTTTTTGCCTTGGCAAGGATGAATCGACTCGAGGACAGAACGACGAATTGCGCGAGAAGATTGCAGCAGATTGCAGGCGCACCCTCACACTTTTCATTCTAAGCCCCTTTGGCAAATCGCGGCAAGCTGTCACCACCCACAGCCCACCTAGTACCGTCCACATTTTCCATTTTCTATTTTCCATTTTCCACCTACCCGTGTCAGTCATGGTATTTATGTTCACATTGCATTTTGTTTGGCCTCTCCCTGCACGAGGGCATCACAAAAGGACAAAATGGCTGACATTGTTAAAGTCAAAGTACAGCATTGCTGTATATAATAAAGAACAAGGAAACAGGGAGTAGAAAAATAATAAAATAAAAATACAACAGCAAAAAAATCCTAGCAGAAAATATAATAATAATAAAAATAAAGAAAAGGAAAGCATGTTTATAGCCGGAGCCAGGCGATGGCCATCGTGACAGCTTTTCATATAAAGTAGTGAGAGCTCCACAGTGGCAAGTTCCAGGTTATCGATAAACAATATATCGATTATGAATTAAGAGGAATGGTGAGAAAACTTCTTTCTAAGAATTACATATCTATAAATTCCGACTAAAATAAAAAGTAAATCGAAGTTTTAAATGTTGTCTTTTGATAAAGCTAATTTAATAACGAATTACAAAAGATAGATTCCGATAACGAAATAAATCGATACAAAAAAAAACCTAAAGCGAAAACAATCTATAATTTCCACAAAAGAAACTTAAGGAAAATCGATTACTTGAAAGATAAAGAATTAAAATTGGCTCTTAAGTGTATTTATATTTTGTATTTATTTTTGTCTAGAATATTCTAGATTAATCCCACAGTGCAGAGCTCCAGGCGCATTCCTCAAGAGTGTGACAAAGGCGGATGCAGGCGAAAAAATGGGGAAATCGCGAGGTAAAATGAAATAAGTCGGGAAGGAAGTGGGTGCTTGAATATAGAACGAAGAAATATGCATTCAAGCTGCTGCTGCTGCTGCTGCTCCTTTTGGGCATTTCCTTCAAGGAGAGTCGGTCCGTCAGTTCGCCATGTCGTCAGTCTGTCATTCAATCAGTCGCTCGTCGCGACATTCATTTGGACTCGCATTCACTCGCTCAGTCAGCCGCTCATTCACTCATTCAGTCATTGCAACGAGAGCCTTTTTGCTTGACTGCGCCACTTTTGGTCGCTCATTTTGGGTTGACTTGACTAATGTTCGCAGCTGAACCTTGAGCGGAAAGGCAAGCAAACACAGCTGCACACACACCCTGACACTGGTGGGACTCGCACTTACACTCACACTCAAAGGAACCGTCATCGACTTGTCAACATTCTGACTGACGACGCGTCCCACGCCCACAAAGGGTAGGGCAGATGAGAGGCATTGAAAACTAAGTAGATGAAAACCCGTCTAATGCCGGGGCCCCAAAATGGAAAGCACGCTGCAAGTGGACCGTAAAGAAAACAACGACTTGCAGATGCTCTAGGTAGTTTTTAAAAATAAATAAAGGCAAAGAAAATTGTTTAAATTTTAGCTACTGAAGTAGCAATATTTTCTTTTAATAATTATAATTATATAAATCATATTAAAATAATATTTGTTATTTCTCAACACATAACCGGGACTACGTGTCGTATGAGTTATATAGATATCTGTGTTATTTATTGTAAAAATATTATTCAGTGTATTCAATAAAGGTTTTTTACTTCAGATTAATAAAGATAATATTAAATAACTGCTAATAAAATTATAACCGAGACAACATGTCGTATGAGTTATTTAGATATGTGTTATTTATTGTAAAAATCTTATTTAGTGTATTTATTAAAGGTCTTACACACACTTAATTTATAAATAATGAATTTGGATTAATAAGAATAATATTAAATCAATGTAACTGGCAATTAAAAAATATAACCGGGACAACTTGTCGTAGGAGTAATATTTTTTGACATATAAGAATATTATTTAGTGTATTTATTACAGCTTAATATTAATCTCTTTTTTTTTAAGAATAGAGTATAAAATAATTTATAGCATGAAGATGCTAAGGAAAAGGCAGAAGATGGCGGCTGGATGCAAGTCCAAAGCGTGTATATGTCAAGTGCTTAATGCGCCTAGAAAACACACACAGATCCAGCAGCAGACACACCTCCGCACACACACACACACACACACACACACACACACACACACACACACACAACCAGGACAAGTGCGTTGGCTGTGTGTGTGTGTGTTTTTAGTGCGCCTTTTTGTTATATAATAGAAAATCCTTAATAACATTTTCTTTACAATTGAAGCCAGGGAAAATTCGGTGCGGGAAGGATAAGATTTGCACACACACACAGAGGGAATTCTTTTTACGAGACTTCTCCCCGAATTCCTTTAGCGCACTTGAGTCACCATCGTCACTCGCTCGTAAACATTTCACGCTTTGCCGAGCAATAAGTTCCTTCTCTTTTCAATTTTTTCCTTCCCAGGATTTTTTTCCCTTTGTTTTTTTCTTTTTTTTTCGTATTTTTTAGATATTTTCCTTACTTATTTTTCGGTTGGTTCCCGTGTCGCCCGTCGGTCGCTCTGCTGTTTGTTCTGTCAGTTTGCTGTATTTGTTTTTGGCAGCTCACAGAGAAGTCCCTCCCGGATCCCAGGATTTTATATCCTGGCCCCGGTGACTTCATCACCAGCATCACCGTCACCGTCAGGTGGTCTACGAAAAAACGAAGAGGAAAAATCATGGGGCTGAAAAGCCAACACACACACACACACACACAGAGGAGAGAGGAAGCTGAAATGCTTAACCGCATTTCTATAACCGGAACCAGGATGCTGCTAACTTGGTTATGGTTACGCCCCTCATGTTTTGGGATTAGGCCACTAAATAGGATTTTGGCTCAAATGCTGGCTGGCTGGCTGGCTTAGAGGTTTTCAGTTGCCATGACAGGGCGCATTTTAATATTGACATCTTCCCGTTCAAACAATAAAATAATTGCTGGAAAAATGCAATAATAATATCCATTCATTAATTAGAGTAAATATGAAATAAATACGAAATGGTATTGCATTTTTCTTAAAGTCCTGTAAGTTTTAAATTTAAGGAAGAACTTTTTTGTTTTATTTATTAGTATTTCTTAGTCTTCTAATAATTAAATATATTACAGAATAAATTTAAATATTTATCTTATTTATTAAGCCTTTAACAAAAGAACAAGTCCATGATTTTATTCCCTTTAATTTGCTGCAACTTTCACGACCTTATTGATTGACAGAGGGGCCTAATTTTCGAGTTCGTGCCTCTGCAAATAAATCAAACTAAATGTGCGCTAAATTTCCACAGTCGCCACAAGCCAACTAATTCACAGAACACAGGCCAAGAGGCTCTGCTGCTGAATCCTGCCGAATCCCTTGTCATTGTTCAACGTCATTAGGCGATAAATTGACCTTCACGCATGGCTGAGAGGGACGGGGGACTGGGGCTGAGAACTCTGATGATGGCGATGGTGGTGATGATAGAACCAAGCGTGGAGGCGTTGATTGCTAACCACATGAGCCCAGAGCCGCGTCGAGCCACTTGCCACTAAATGCTAAAAGGAAAATGGAAAGGATGTGGCGAGGGGACCGCCGGAGAGCCAAAGGGATGAGGAGAAGCTGATGAAACCGGAGATGAGGAGGCGACCGAAGCCAAACTTGTAAGGTCTTGAGCATGAGCCACAAAGTGCGGCAGGAAAGGCAATATGTTCTCACAGGCTCAGAAGCCAGAGCAAGAAAAAGATGAACCATAGTCTAGATATTTAGAAATATTATTAAAAATAATACGTTATGGAGATACAATTTAAATTTAATATATGAATAGTGTTCTGATACTCCAAAACCTTATACTATAATAATATAATAAATAAATATTAAATTTAATAACCCAAATTAATTTTTAAGTAAAGAAAGGCTTGGTTAGGCTTTAAAACCTGCATTCTAAGTGCACTTTTCCGCCACACACCCTTCGTTTTTCCCTCATCACAGCCATACACATCCTGCACGTCCTAGCCGCCGTCATCGTCGTCATCGTCGTCGTCGTCGTCGTCGTCGTCGGTGGCTTCGTGTCTCGTACAACACGCAATGTGTAATAGTTATTTGATAATCTACCTGTTATTGACCTCATTTTTATATGTGTGTGTGTGTATTTGAGTGGTGTGATGTTTGTGTGTGTGCAAACACACACGTGTTAGAACCGACATGATATTGGCGTGTAAATTATGTTTTGCTTGTATGTTATCCTCCTCCATTTCCCCTGCAACGAAGGCATCCTCTTCCTTCCAAGACTGCAATTGAATGTGAAAATCTTAGGAGAAGAAGCATTTTCTCGAGGAAATTGACATTTTTTTCCCCTAGCTGGCACAAGGTTGAGGCACTCAGAAAAAAATAGAATTTGGAACATGGTCTTAAATTCTGGTAAATGTTGAATTCGTAGAAGATTATGAAGTTTATAGAAACAAGATGCAAGCTATTATATTTCATAAATAATATTTAAGTTAAAATAAAGTAAAATAAACCATACAATTATTTAAGTCCTCGATCGTTACTCTCAGAAAATCTCCCCAATTTTTCACATTCATTTTTATGTGATTAATTCTCGAATATTTTCCCTGATTGCTCTTGAAATAATACACATACAATTTATTGCAACAATTTGCATTCATCAAAAACCGTTCGCCATTCCGAATGAAAAACAATTTTCCAACACTTGTGCGTGGATAACAATTCCATATTTTATACGGCTCGCATATGCATTCACTAGCGCAAATAAAAAAAAATCCCTAAACCAAGTGGGAAAAAAAGAACTGAAGAAAAAAGCATAAGTGAAGACCTGCGTGACACATTGAATGTATACAGCTGCGGTCAAAATAATAGCACTAACTTTAATATTTTAATTTAATATACACGCACAAAACTTGCACATCGACGGGGATCTACGAATCGCGCCCTAAGGCTTTTAATGAGTTTGCTTGCTTGAATTTGAGGTTGGTTTTGGTTTTGTTGTAAGGCGCCGATCTTTATATTCAGTGCCCATCACTGCTTTAGTCAAATTTAGCTCAATTCACGTGGAATCTTTTACCATCTTAAATTTTTATTTTAAAGTAAGCTATACTATGTCATTATATTTATTTTTACCCAGTTTTAAATAACTATATATCCCATGTTTTTTTTTGTAAGGTTGCTATTTTCTTGTTATTATTTTGAGCGTAAGTGTATGTAAATGTGCGATGCTCAAGTGTGAAAAATCGAGTGTGTGTGTGTGGGTGATATATATGGATATATAATATATACGTGTGTGTGTGTGTGACGCTTTTGTTCCGAACTACGCTCAATTGCAACAATTACAGCAACAATGCTGCCCGTGAGCCCATTTTATAGCATGCCGAGGTGTGCTGTGATCTGTGTGGGTGTGTGTCGTCTGTGAACAATGGCTCTCACACACGTCCATGTGCATGTATAGATACACCCACACACTCACCCGCACACACACACACACACATTGAGGCATTGAGTGTGCGTGTTCAATGGCAAACACAATGCTCGAAAAGGAGGGCAAAGTTCCAGCGCAAATTGCATGCGATGAGAATGTGCAACAGCCGTGTCCGTTCACGCCCCTTACAGCCTTCAGCCTTCTCCCTTGTTCCATTTATCCCTTTAACCCCCCTTCTTCCGCCCCTCTCCCTCCCGCTCATAGCCCCTTTGAGCTACGCCCCTGTTTCCCATAAAACTGCTTGCTACAAATGACTAATTTCACTTTTTCCTGTCTTTCCTCCCTCTCGTCACCATATATGAGTGAGTGTATGTGTGTGTGTGATACCTTTTTCATTTCTTTCGTTTCTTTTTTTTTCGTCCTTTGTTGCGAATTTCATTTCGTTACACTTTCTCCACCTCTTGAAACCTGACTGTATTGTTTAACGCGTTGCCACTCAAAATTCTTTCACACTGATTGCTCGAGATGTGGACAAAAAAAAAATAGGAAAACTAAAAACACAAAGCTGAAAACTGCCAGCAATGTAGCAGCTTGTTTTGCATAATTTAGAATATATTTACCAAGCCAGGACGACATTATAGCACATCTTTTTGGAGAAATAATGAAGCCTATTATTATTTCATTTAGTTTAAGTCGTTTATTCTTGAAAAGACTATTAAGTCGGTTTAAAGAAAAATAATAAACAAAAATAAATATATATAAATAATAAACGAAAATAAAAATATATAAATAATAAACAAAGTTAAAACCATGAAAGATTTCATCAAATAAATTTATTTAAAAACAAATTGGAAATCAAAATTCAAAAGTAATACAAATAAAAATAAACAAAACAAAATTTCAATTATTTTAAAAATCAATTTCAATTTCAATTTCAATTTCAATTTAAATAATAATAAAATGAAAATATTCCAAAACCAAAGAATAAATCAAATTTATAAGTATTCCGAAATAAATAAAAAATTAAATAAATAAAAAATAAATAAAATCCGAAATAAATAAAATATATATATATATTCCGTAATAAATAAAATAAAATATTCAAAAATAATTAAATAAATTAAAACAAAAATTATGAAAATAAGAAACAAATAAATAAAAAATAATTAAATAAATAAAAAAAGTGATGCAAATAAGAAACAAATAAATTAAAAGAAAAAAGAAAAATCAAAAATTATAAAAAAATAAATGAATTAGGCAGAACTTCAATTGAAGAATAGCAGTACAAGACATTTTTAGCGCCTAAGCTGAAGCTAGAATTACCGAATTATTCGAGTCTCGAGATACTGATAAAGAAACTAGTTTGTTACGAAAGCGAATCCAAGCTAGCTTCTTGGCTTTGACACATTCTAAAGGTGCTTTCTTTTTACAGAAACAAAATCAATACAATGTAAATATATAAAATAAAACAATTATGGAATATTAGGTACTAACAGCATTTTGCAGCATACATTTCAGAGCTAAGCCAACTACTGTTCCTTCTTTATTTTACTGTTTTTTGTTTTTTATTGATTCTCATTTGCTTTTGCCCTGTGCATACTTAGTTCACGTTGGCGCCCCTTTCAATCATTTGTCAGTTGATAAAATTGCCACCCAAAAGAGGGGGAGAAAACCCCCTTCCGGCCAATCCCTAAATGAAGCCATGTCAAGGTCTCGGGCCAAATTGAGGCTGACAGTGTTGGTAAATGCATTTGGCATCGCAATCCATTCCACGGGACTTACCTAAAAAGAGAAAAGGGGAAAAAATGGCAAACATTAATTTTATGCACTGTTTTTTGCTGCTATCAGAAATAGAGCCGAGGCTTTGTAGACTTAAAGTATTTGCTTTGTGAATTTCAAATGTAATCTGATCACAAAAAAACTTAAATATTTGCATGGAATTTATAATATAATTTTTATATATTTATGTAGGTACTTCAGGCAAAATTAAACACTATTTTAAGCACTAGATACGAATCCCTTGCATTTTATGACTTTTGAAAGTTTCGTGCGGAGCCCGGGTCTAATCTGATAAGTCACTGAATTCGATTGCAGCTCAGCCGAAGTCGGAACTATTGCGCTGGAAAAACCACTCATCTATCTTGCTCACTAATCTTCTTAACTGGCCCCCAAAGGCAACAGAAATTTTTGAATATTTTCCCATCGAATTTCCGCCCAGATTTTACTCTCGCTCTCGCTCTTTGTCCCTGTCCTTCTCGCTCTCCACCCCCTCTCTTAATCGAGAGCACATAATGCAGTTAAAGAAAATCTTTCGCCCGGCGGACAGAAAAAAGAGCTGCAGCAGCAGCAACAACAACAAAAAATAACATAGGTAAAATTGGAAACTTTGGCCAACACTTAATCCAGAACGAAATCCCTACAAATTGTTGGTTCAAAGCTGCAGCACAGGCACAGCTTCAACGCCAGCTGAAAAAACTCCCTCGCACGCCTGGCAAAAACCAGAAAAAAAAAATGGAGAGAAAAAAATATATGCGAAAAATTTAACGAGAAATTTTCTCTCTCTTTTCCCCGGCTCGCATCCTGTGTCCCAGTCTTTTCTGCCAGGCAGAATCGCTTCCTGCATTGCTTTAGATTTTTCATAAAGTTTGTGCATTTTGTATATATATGCACACTCACTCTCACACACTAAGCTGGGCACCCCCAAAAACCCCTTCCAAAGGCCCATTCCGAACCCCTTCTTTATGCCACCACGTTCCGTACCCCTTTCCGTACTTCCTTCCGCAACAAGGTTTTGGGGAAGCACTGTACGCATAGCTAACTAACCACAAAGCGCAAATAGAACTTCCTCGCTTCCCCACAAATTTTCCGGCGATACGGTGGGCCAGCACAATAGACGGAAGGGGGGGGGCTATGGGATCGGTTGGGTTTGGGAATGATGGGGCCACATTTGAGTGCAAATCAAAGTTTTGTTTTTGACCAAGCTCAGGAGCCGAAGCCTCTTCAAGTTCCGTTCCTTTTGGCCAAGCTGCATGCCATAACTTTTGTCATATGCATGGCTGGATTGTTGATGGAAAGGGGTTGGGTTGGTTATACACTCAGCGAATTATTTGGAGCAGTATTTGATGATTTTTTTTTAAATAATATGTATAATATTTGTGTTTATAATTCCCAAATGGTTATTTGAGTAAAAATCAAAACTAAACATGTTCATAAACGTACGTTTTGTTTATTATATTTAAAAAGTTATACAACATATTGATTGTTGTTTTAAGATGGTTTAAATTTCTAAAGAGGCCAGCTTATAAAATATTTGAACTGATCATGTGTTAGGTGTAGATTTGCTTATCCAAAATACAACTAAAGCATAAAGCATAGACTGGACTGTTCATAAATATTAGCTTAAAATTTCTAAGTAAATGTTTGATGGTATATTTGAATCAAAAAAGGTTACAAGTAATTTACTCTGCTAAAAAAAAACCTGGCTTAATTTCTTTACTTTGTTGTGGTAATGTATAAGTGCTATGTTTACTTTAAAAATAAATAAATATATTTTCAGAGTGTAGGGATGGGATCTGCAGTTCAACATTCGTTGCTGGCATCGCTGCGGCTGTTATTGCCCCACCGCCTTTGGCAATTCCAGCCACCCTACGCCCATGGACCACCCAGAAATAACCCCTCGAACCCCCTTGTATTTCGGAATGTTCAATATAACCACGCTGTACAAGCAATTGCCAGGCTGCAGGGCTTCAAATGAGTTGGCAAGATGGTGGAAAGTTGGCAACGCTATTTGGAAACTGGAATGGCTATATGGAGACCAGCATGGATTGCTAGCTGAATGAATTGAGTCGCCGTCCATGCTCTCTCTCCTCCATGCAAACATATTTTCAATTACAGAGCCCCAACTTTTTTGGTTCACTTCTCGTTGCATAACAATAAACGCACAGAGGAAAGTTGGCCAACAAAAGTTAGCCATGTAGTCACTCAATTAGCCAAACGTACGTAAATGTGGATCCGTAAAAAGGGATTATATTGGGTGGTGGGTGCGTAGGTTGGTTGCTTGGCTCCGCTTGGTTGTGCTGGGTTGTGTGTGTCTTCTTTTGTGCGAACCTAACTGCGCAAACTTATCGATGGTTGTTTAAGAAGATTATATAATGCAAAATTGACCAGTGGACTTAATCAGTGGAAATCAGATTTGGAGGGGAAAAATCCTTTCACAATATAAACACTTGGAAGTTCGCCTTACTTCATCAGATCAGGAACAAACCTATTTTATTTTCTAATTAAGATCAACTGTTAAATATTTATAATTTAGTTATATTTTTATTTGTCTTATTTTTATGATTATTACCAAAACTTGGCAGGTTATCCACTAGCAACGGGTGAGACACTAAACTAAGCATAAACTTTATGTTATTACGAACCCAAAAAACTTAAAGGCAGAACCCAAATACGACCAAAATAAAATTCTTGTCGTACACTCACTTCACAGCTTCACCTGGCCTGATGAAGCGAGAGGTGCCAGGCCAGAGGTCAAACTTGATTTAAATTCTTAATGAAATTTTATGGCCAGCAGAAGGTTGAAGGGTTGAACGAGAGAAAACACATCCAGGAACAAGCTTCAGAAAGCAATTTATTATTTAAAAACTAGCCCGGACAAGGACATCAAAGTCCTTGTGCAGCTCAAAACAAAACAAAACAAAACAGAAATAAAAACAAAAACACGGCAGAAACAAGATGAAGTTCAGGTAAATATACACCGAGGAGTTGCTGCCTAATGACTTCTGGTCACCTCATTTGGCCCCATCGCCCTCGTCCTCGTCCTCGTCCTCCTCCCCAGTTACTCATAAATATAAAACCCAAGGAAGTTTCATGGAATATTCAAGGAGCACGACACACACACACTCCACCTTTGTGTGACATTTTAAATATTTTAGCAACAGGTTATGTAACTCGCTGTACTTTCAACCCCTGGAAAAACTTTAAGCGTCGTATCCGAACAGAAACCTTTTTTCATTCGTGGATTGAATGCATTTTAAATAATTTATGAATGCATAAATAATCCATAATCCAAGCAAGCCTCAAATCAAGCCAAACTTTTCGACCCCCAAAAACTTGTAAAGTCCCCACGAAAAAGACACGAAGCAGGAAAAGGAAATGGTAAAACTTCTAGAGTGGGAATGGGAGCAAAAGGGATATGTCGATGGCTAAGGTATAGACAATTGATGGAAGAAGAATATTTCAATTGGATTAAAGTTTGAAGAGGCTAGAAAAAATGGGAAATTAAATTTCTATCAACTTGAAGATTTTTGTACTCGATTTTGTTATATTTTCAAGAAGCTTTCCACATATCTGGTCGCTTTTAAACTATTTAAAAATACGAAATATCTTTAATATAGCTAAAAATTTAGGCTGATTCATCTCGAATCCTTCAATCGTTCAAGTGGATGCCATTCGTGCAAGCACTACCAATGCAGCTCTAGGCCCCACACACACTCACTCATAAAATAAAACTCTGAACTGACCGACCGACCAACCCCCCGGGTTCCCATCACGTAGTCTGTTTTACGAGAGAGGCAACAAATAAAAAATATCTTTAAAAAAGAAAAAAAGATACGAAAAATAGAATAAAGAGACAGGAAGCGGTGGCAGCGGGGTGTCGAAACTATGGCATAAAATTTCCAATTTGCTGTCTCGACTTTTCGGCCGAGGAAACTTTTTCAAAACAGTTGCTTTTTACCTTTTTTTTCCCCCCTCACCCCATTTTCTTGAAGCTTCTGTTCCTGTGTGTATGTGTGATTTGGGTGTGCTTAAGTGTGTGGAGACTGAAGTGGCAGTGAAGCTTATGATTCAGCGAGAACCCTCGGCCTCCCTCAACCCCAAACCCCACATGGATATTGAATTTTGAGCAGAGACTGTCTCTGGCTTTGCTTACACTGGAAAAAAAAACTCTTGAAGCATTTGTAATTCCCAACTTCAGACCTTGTATATATTCAAATTTTTACTATTAACCCCCAAAGTAACTGATGAATTATTGTAACATTTAAAACCATATTTCAAACAATCATATATTAATAAGAATCTCTTTAGAAGCAATTGTAATTCCCAAACAGACATTAAATAAATTTAGTTTGGTATTTGTTTTCCTTAAAATAGCTAATGAAGAGGGCCTGGTAATATTTAAAGCACTCGTGCTTTACTACAAATCTGTTTGGGAGCAATCGTAATTCCCAAGTTCATGTTCAGAAATTTAAATAATGAAAGTGCCTTGCAATAATTATTAATAATTATTTCGATTATAATCAAATCATGGAGTCCTTCTAAAAATCTTTATTGTATTTTTATTTAATATATACATTTCTTTATTTTTTTATTTTATTTTTAATAAATTATTTTTTCTGTGTAGTGACGGCGCCTTCTTTTTGGACGCTGGCTAATTTAGCGCAAATAAAAATGTTGCACAGCCCGAAGAATAGTGAATTTCTGGGGAGAAATTGAGTGGAGGGGAGGAGAGGCGTGGTCGGCAGTTTGCGCTTCATTTTGAATTCATGCGCTGCCTTGGCTTGGCAAATAACTTTGGACTTTGGCAGTCCCACCACTCTCATTCCCAAAGCACTTCTCACCCACAGCACACCTCTCTCTCTAAGCATCCAGCGCCGTGGGCTATAAATCTGTCAGAACAAAGGATATCAAGGGTATACGGGTATATGGAAGAAAATTGAAACTAAACTGAAACGTAATTAAATATATTTCCTAAAGAATTAATAAACTTGCTCCATAATTTATTTGAATAAGACTTAATTTTATTATATATTAACTAAATACCCTCTAAATGAATTTAGCCAGGCTAACTTTCAGTCACCTCGCTGCTCCTTTGATGCACTTAATTCATTTCATTTCTTTGTTTATTTATTTCCTGCTGCAGGATAGCCTCAAAGTCCTTTCCCGTTGCCCACCGACAACCGCAACTCGACTCAAATAAACTTTGTTTTTCTCGCCTTTTCCGGCTCGCTTTTTTATTGCACGTTTTTTGTTGTGCGAGTGTTGCACCTTTGTGGGTGGCTGCCTCGAAAAATGACTCAGAGTCAGAGTCAGAGCCGGTGTCGGAGTCGGAGTCGGAGTCCTGCGGGAGCGGGCACAATAAGTTTTTCGGCCACATTGAAAACAACTGGGCTTCGTCTGGTCCTGTGGCTTTCGTTCGGTTTTCTGTCGGTCTGATGGTTTGATGGCCTTCTGTTTTCAGTTTTCTGTTTTTTGTGTTTGCTTGTTCTTGTTTTTTCTGCCGGACGCCCTCGGGCCTGGTTAGTCCAGTGTAATTGAAAGACGCTGGCTGTGGCAGGACCCCCGGTCGGTCGGTTGGTTGGTCCTGTTGGTCCTCCTCCTTCTGCTTGTTGCTTGGTAATTAAAACTTTTGCCCGGTTGGAGGCCAGTTGGATGTTGTTGTTTCCAGCAATACGTCAGTTAGTCAATCGTCACCTTCATCGTATGCTGTTGCACTCGAAAAAAAAAAAAACCTTTATATACATAATATATAAATATTATATAAATAAAATCAAGCCACAACGAAAACCCCATAAAGAACTAAAGTAAAAAACGAGAAAGAAAGCTAACTTCGGTAAACCGAAGTTGGTATACCCTTGCAGTCTGTAATTGGATCATTGAAAATCGAACCATTTTAGTAATGTTGAAAAAACATCGAATTTTGTAAATTTTACATTTTACATGTAGAATTTTACATTTTCATATAAATGGACCGATCGATTCTATGGCAGCTATATGATATAGTGGACCGATCTTAATGAAATTAAATCCGTAATTCTAGAACCTTAAAAAACTGCTATGTCTTAAAATTTATAGAAATTCGTTGAAAAACAGAGAAGTTAAATTTTTTTTTACATTAATTTCGCCATCATTCCTATGGCAGCTATAGGATATAGTAGTCCGATTTCGGTCGTTCCGACATATATACTGCGTGCTAAAGAAATAAGACTATGCTGAAAATTTCAGCTCGATAGCTCAAAAACTGAGAGACTAGTTCGCGTAGAAACCGACAGACGGACAGACGGACAGACGGACAGACGGACAGACGGACAGACAGACGGACATGGCTAGATCGACTCGGCTGGTGATGCTGATCAAGAATATATATACTTTATGGGGTCGGAGATGCCTCCTTCACTGCGTTGCAAACATCTGGTCAAAATTATAATACCCTCTGCAAGGGTATAACAAGTAATAAATCAATAAACAATAATAAAAATAAATAATTAAAATTTAAATAAATAATTTTAAAAAATAAAATAAAAATAAAAGAATAACTTTATAAATAAATATAATAAATAAAAGAAGTAAAAAATACATTTTAAATAAAATAATACAATATAGATTAACTAAAAGAAAAAATTTAAAAAAATAGTTAATTAAAGACAATTAAAAAAATAAATAATTATTAATAAATCACCAATTTATTCCTATTATTAATACCGTTTTTTCTCTATTTTCCTAATTAATATGTGTAATTTTTGGGCTATCAAAAATACCTTTTTCCCCTGCGTGTATCGGCCACATTTGAAATTAGTTAAAGTTTTCAAAGTTTTCGACCTCTCGCTCTCGCTTTCTCTTTCTCTCTCACTCTCTCGAAAAGAAAAGTTTAATTAGTGGGCGTGGCACAAAAATTAATTAAGGCGAGACGTAGTTGCTCATTATCAATTCAAGAAGTTTCCAAATGGACAGAGAGGGAGGAAGCAGCAGCAAAACTAGAGATTGGCTCAGTCATTCAATCACACACACACACACAGAGAGCACGTGGCTTCATCTATCAATCCATCAATCTATCATTTCGGGCATCGTTCATCAATGTCATTTCGTGTCTTTGTTTTGCTTTGCCCAGCTTTATTTCTCCACCTTCGGCGGCAGGCAGCACCGCCTCCTTCGAGTCCTTCGTGTCCTTTGTTGCTTGTTGCTTTTGTTGTCCCTTGCCTATTTTGTTACGCTTTTGTTTAGCTCATAGGAGGATTAGGAGGACGACGAGCAGGACGAGGCGATGGAGATGGAGAGATGGAGCATGGATGATGGCAGGAAAAGGTAAGTAAATCAAAGCCCAACGAACACGGGGCGTATGATTTATTTTTGGGCCACTGCTAAATCGGCTCTTTTGCATACGAAACTTACGCAACAAATTTGAAAAGCAAAATTGCCCAAGATTAAGGGATAAGGCCAATGGGATCAAAATAAATATTTATATTAGGCTAATCTGTATACCATATTTGAATGCTTGAAAAAAAGAAAGGACAAGGCTTGGAAAGGAGAATATTAATTGAATATAAGGAAGATTAAAATTGATAGATTTGCTTAAATTCAGTTTGTTGTTTGAGCTTCCTTCTATATTTGTTAAATTATTATAATAGTGATTTAATATATCTTAAAAGCAGATCCTGCTAAAATGTATCTTCTTTTTAATTCTGCGTTTTATAAATTTTTTTATTTCCACTCATTCAGTTTCCTTAACTTCAAGAAAGTAATGATGAAGAAAAAATGTTAAATGAAAGCCCACATTTTCTGGCTTATTTAATTTCTTAAAAATGCCTTCGGCTTCTCGACCAAGAAAATTTAAATTCTATTCGGTTTGGGTTTGCGTTGCATTTCATGCAGATGCCAAAGCATGGCCAGAGCATGCTTATGCGGGACAGCGGGCAGCAGTCCAACTAAGCCAAAGAGCTCTCCATCTCTCCATCTCCTGGTCTTTTCACATTTTTCTTCTTCGCTCTCTCTCTCTCTATATTATTATTATTTTTTTTCCTACGTATTTTCTGTTCTTTTTTTTATTTTTTATATATATATATCTGCTTCTATTCTTGGCTGGATTGCAACAAATATTTTGGCAGAAATGTTGCAAAAATGTAAGCGAAATGCGTTCCAACTTGGTGGGCCCCCTCCCATTTTGAGAGCACCCTTCCTCCCCCCTCCTGCTTACAAAATCGCCGCAAAGCCCCTACCAAAAATGGGGAAGTTTCCTCACTCAGTTGCCCTCTCTCTATTCGCTCCTTGTCCTTCCCTTTATTCCTTCATTTTTAGTGCCCAGCAATGACATCTTACTTGGCAAGTTGCAGAGCAGCAGTGGAACCCCCAAAAGCATTCCCAGCGACAAGTCATGATGGCCACAATACACGGCACGAAATTATTATTATACGAGCTATATTTTAACTTTTTTTTATGTCATATGATAATGATAACTTATTGAGAAAGTCCTGAAAGAAAATATATTTTTAATATTTAAGAAAAACATGTAAATATAAATTGTTCATAGGAAAAATGAAACAACTAAAAAATAAAAAAAATCGCTGACTAGAAAACTGTAGAGTGAAAACTGTAATTTAAATTTTATATAAATTTTGTAATTGTTTTATTTTTTGTATCTTTCTTTGTTTTAAAATTTTTTTCAATAATTTGTTTTATTTCTGTTTAATTACATTTTTTTTAACGTAAGTTTTATACTTGGATTTTTTGTATATTTCTTATTATTATTTTTTGTATCTTTATTTTTAAAGTTTTTTTTTATTATATATTTTTTCTGTGTAGATTTTCTCCTCCCTCTGTCACAACCCCCCTCTTGCCGCAAGAAGTTCTGTCTATTTTCAACTTCCTTTTTTATTTCCGTAATCATTTATATGCAAATCGCTGGCCTTACACACTCACACTCACACTAACAGAAGCGCGCGCACACACACACACACACTTAAACTTGCCACGCCCACTTTAGAGCCGAAAAGTAAGATGAGGAAGACATTTCAAGGAAGGGAGGAGCGGCTGCCTGCCTTCGATTTGCCATCAAAAATTTTCCCTGCTCAAGTTTTTCCCTTCGTCATTTCATTGTTTCGGTTTTTGTTTTGTTTTCCCTATACGATATATATAGATATATTTTAATATACCCTTTGAATCATCAATTAAAGGGTATATAGCTTAAACCTTCGATTATATTTCTCATAATTGTATATTCTATTTCGGGATTCTTTTTGCAATTTAAGCTAATCTCTCCTGTATCTTTATAACACGGTATCTCTTGGTCTAAACCTAATAGATCCTGGGACTTTAGCCTTCTGTCATGTTTTCATTCTTAGTGTGTCTTTTTTTTTGCCGGTAAAGCCAATCGTTGAGCTTTTCCTTTTGGCTTTTCTTCTTTTTTTAGTCAATAATTTCGTTGCATATTCTAAGGCGCTCATTTGCATGCGTGTATGTGTGTGAAGCAAACTTTTCTCCGTCGTTTTTTAGTTTCCTTTTTTTCAGCTCACTTGTGTGGTTGGAGAGGAGCAGGAGCAGGAGCAGCAGCAGGAGGCTGCCAGCTCATTAAAATTGCACAACACTTTGATTTGCATAAGCCGAAAAAAAAGAGAAAATGAAAATGGAAAAGGGAAAGTTTTCCCAGCTCATCCCTTCTCCAGCCTCGCTTCCAGAGACAACCCCGCAAAGTCATTATCATTTGCCAGCGATGTTGGCATTATGAGATTGAAATATCGCCAGCCAACTCGTGTGACCCATTCAATGTCGCTTATCCTGTGCCAAAAAAAAAAAAAAGAAGGATATAACCGAGGCAGGGAAAAGTCTGTCTGGAGAGCGGGGAAAATTCTGGGTGACATGGAAAATTCTCATGGTAAGCGAAGCGACGAGACCGAAAGGGGAGGGGAGGAAATTCAAAGCTGATTGCATCCACTGAGCTGTAATAGTATTGAATAAAGCCTGAGAGGGAGCTGAATGCTTAAGCAGACTTCGATTTTTTTTTTTGCACTGCGATGACATTAATGTTTATTGCATTTTCAAATTTTCCGAGGAATTTTCCGAGGATTTTTAAATTGCAATCAAGCTTCAAATTCGATTTATGTGTGCTAATATTGCGTTTTAATTGGGAATGTAAAAAAGGAACATGCAGCTGTAAATATCTATCAAAGTTAGTTTATGATAAAAAGTATTTGTATACAAAAAACAATTATATGTTGTTCTTTTTAATTATTTTAAGTAAATTCTTCCACTTAAAATCCATTAAAAATAGATAGAGTTTCTTTGAACATTGGCTTAATTTAATAATTATAAAAAAATACCGGAACATATAGAATATCTTTAAATATTGGCTTAGCTTTAAAGTTTAAAAAAATCTGGCTAAGATTACTTGTAATTCCTTATTTTAAATTCAAAAAAATTGATCAAAACTAATGTTGCATGCGTTTAAAACGAAAACAATAATAAAGCTCAAAGACAAATAAACAATGGCAAGAGATTTAAAAATTTCCTTCGGATGTAATTTTGTGATGTTCTCGAAAATGTGTTCCTGCCATTTCCGAATGTTTCCGCCTCGGGTAAAATTCGCTTGGCTCAGCAGAACACACACACACGCACACCCAAAACACACACACACATCTCCCCGACTGAAAAGTATTTGGTTTATTTCTTTTTGTGTTGTTTTTACTGCTGGATGCTGGATGCTGGATGCTGCTTTGTAACTGGAAGCCAAAAACGCCTAAAACATATTTGATAATTGAATTTGTAATACATTTTGTGCTGTGCTTTGAGGTCAACGCGGGTGTGGGTATGGGTGTGTGTGGGAGGGAGTATGGATGGATGGATGGATGCCTTTGTGTTGTTCTTGGTTGTTAGGGATAATTTCCTTGCAGAGAGCATTGGGAGGGGAAGTGAAGTGACGCATTGAATTAGCTTTCATTGTATTTTATTTGACAACAGAAAATAACGTTAAATAAATACAAAAAAGACACACAACACACACAGAGAGAGAGAGGCACAGCTGGCATTGTTTTTCTGCTCGCTTACATGACTTGTGGGCAAAAGACAAAAAAAACGAGAAAGAAAGCTAACTTCGGTAAACCGAAATTGGTATACCCTTGCAGTCTGCATTTGGATCATTGAAAATCGAACCATTTTAGTAATGTTGAAAAAACATCGAATTTTGTAAATTTTACATTTTACATGTAGAATTTTACATTTTCATATAAATGGACCGATCGCTTCTATGGCAGCTATATGATATAGTGGACCGATCTTAATGAAATAAAAACCGTAATTCTAGAACCTTAAAAAACTGCTATATCTCAAAATTTATAGAAATTCGTTGAAAAACAGAGAAGTTAAATTTTTTTTATACCCTTGCAGAGGGTATTATAATTTTGACCAGATGTTTGCAACGCAGTGAAGGAGGCATCTCCGACCCCATAAAGTATATATATTCTTGATCAGCATCACCAGCCGAGTCGATCTAGCCATGTCCGTCTGTCTGTCCGTCTGTCCGTCTGTCCGTCTGTCCGTCTGTCCGTCTGTCGGTTTCTACGCGAACTAGTCTCTCAGTTTTTGAGCTATCGAGGTGAAATTTTCTGCATAGTCTTATTTCTTTAGCACGCAGTATATATGTCGGAACGACCGAAATCGGACCACTAT